>JAHXMU010000057.1:5717026-5769128 GCA_019455685.1 Philornis downsi | reverse complement strand
ATAAGTTCCATAGATTTTTCACAATTATACACTACAAATAATGTCGACATGCAACTTAATGTTTTTATTTCTTGCCTTTCATCGATACATACTATTTTCCCACTTAAAAGAAAATTAGTTCCTGCTTTTAAGGATAACTGGATTAATTCTCCAAATTTAACGTATTGTGCGTCAATTCGCGATCTGGCTTATAAAGCATATTTGGAAGATAAAACTGAAATTAATTGGAAAATATTTTGCAGGGCAAGGAATAAGGCTAAATCTGTGATCAGAAAGGGAAAGATTGATGCACATTCCAGGGCATTTAGGTGTAAATCAACGAAAGGATTGTGGAATTTTTTAAGAACTAATGGGTTCTCTTCAGACAAATCTTTTCCGAGTGAAGTGAATGTTAATGAACTCAGTGAGGCGTTTGTAAGCTATCAATTGGATTCATATAGTGATAATGTTATGAATTTCCCGCGGCGGGAGAGTGGTTTTTCGTTTCAATGTGTTGAGCTATGGGACTTGGAGAAAGCGTTTCTAATGATTAAATCTAATGCAGCCGGTTGTGACGTATTTTCTTTAAAATTTTTAAAATTTGTACTCCCCTATATTTCAACCCATTTCCTACATATTGTGAACAACATCTTGACTACATCTGAGTATCCATCAGCATGGAAATTAGCAAAAATAGTCCCAGTGGTAAAAAAGGACTCAACACAGTCTGTGGCCAGTTATAGGCCAATTTCAATTTTGCCAATTTTGTCAAAGATAGTGGAGCATATTTTGAAAATCCAATTAGCCAAATATCTTGAGGTTAGGTCTTTTCTGAATGATTGTCAATGTGGATTCAGAAAAGATAGAAGCACTACTTCTTTGCTACTAGGTCTGACTGATAGTATTCGGGAAAATTTCAATGGCAGAAAATTATGTGTATTGGTGTCATTGGATCTGGAAAAGGCGTTTGATCGAGTGGATCACAAATTTTTGATTTATAAGTTATATAATTTTTACGGGCTTGCAAACAATGCTTGTAGTTTAATTTACTCCTACCTTTCAGGAAGGAAGCAACAAGTTTTTGCCAATGGTAAATATAGTAATGTGCTCAGCGTAAAGAGTGGGGTGCCGCAAGGTTCAGTCTTGGGCCCGATTCTCTTCACTCTTTACATCAACGATCTTTTTCCAAAATTTGATACTCTGTGTAAACCGTATGTCTTTGCTGATGATATTCAATTGCTATTTAAAGGGGATTACCAGTTTCTAGACGTTCTTCAGGAGAAAATTAATTATGTGCTTGATAGGTTACGTGATTGGATGTCAGAAAACAGACTTTGTGTCAATTCTTCTAAGTCCAAACTATGATTTATTCGAACCAAACTGAAGGGGATTTGCGAGTAGTTTATAATGGTTCTAATTTACAGTTTGTGAATGACATGAAATGTTTGGGAGTCTTATTAGATGATAAGCTGCGTTTTGAGAAGCACATTAATCATGTTGTTTTAAGTGTTAACTATGCATTGAGGCAGTTATACACAACTAATTTGTCGCTCCCGCTGTATGTGAAAAAGCAACTGGTTCATGCCCTAGTTATGCCAAGTATTATGTACTGCTTAGAGATATACTCTGCTACTAATCAAAAATATATGAAACTCCTTCAATTCTCTTTGAACAGAGCTGTTCGCTACATCTTTTCTCTAAAGAGACGTGTACATATAACACCTTTTGTGATTAAATTTCTGGGATGTTCATTTCCTGCATTTGTCGATGTACGATTGCTGTTGTGTTTTTACAAAATATATTCTAACCAATGTCCGCGTTTCCTATACGAATCTTTTAAATTTTGTCATTCCGTTCGTAGAAGGCAATTGTTTATCCCCAAACTTTGCCATCTTACAGCACGATCTTTTAATGTAAGAGTAGCTCGTAGCTATAATACATTGCCAAATGAGCTTGGAAATTTAAATGTATCATACACAACATTTCGTAATAGACTTATCTATCATATGCAGTTGACGTAGGTGAATATTCTTTACATCTTACATCTTCTTTGACATCTGAATGCTTGCATTTATGAGTGATATTTATTAATTATTGGTGTATTTATTGGTTGATATTAAATGTAAGATTTTATGTGATCAATTTTTATTTTATATACATTTTTACATTTACTTTGGAGTAGTATTTATTTCAATTTATGCATTTTATTGTGATTTACCAAAAAAAAAAAAACTTGCAATTTGGCCTGATCTACATACATATATATACATCATTCAATATTTAATTTTGTTCATTATTTTTATTTCCCTTCATATCGCCTACTTTGTGCTGCACTTTAATTTGAGCGTTATAGGTAATTAGTTACTAGTTAATTTAATTTTATATTCTAAGTTATATTTTGATTTTCAAATTCAAGTAGTATTTATTTTATGCATTTTGTAATTTGTTTAATATTGGCCAAAAGGCTTTAAATTACAAGACTGTTCAATAAATGAAATGAAATGAAACAGGCAAAGCTTGGTTACGGAGCGGGATTTTTTTTGCCAGTACTTAAAAAAGGTGCAAAATTTTGAAACTGACTGTAGAAACAAGTTTTAAACTTTATAAATAGTATACAAAGAATAAATTAGTACTAAAATAATAATAGAAATGGTGCATAGAGCTGGAATGCACATGAAAAGATTGGCAAAACGTGGCACCGAAAGTAAACAGGTTTCAAGAAGGTGGATAAAGATACAGGGGACATCCAACGAGTATTCATATTACTGCAAATAGTTTGTGAAAGTCTCACAGAATTTCTGCAATTGTACAGAGATGACGTAGAGAGATGATATAATTTGATTTTAGAATTCGGGAAAAGATGCCTTCAGAAAAAGAAGAAAGGCATAGCAAGAGAAAGTAGGCAGAAAAAACGATGCGATGTTATTAAGCGCATGACAAAATATTTTAAAGAAGCTTATGCAATTTTAAGATGAATTGCAAAACCGACAAAAAAACAACAACGTCGACACTAAGCGATGTTGGTGTGGCAACTAAAGCCGATTTAATTTAATTTATTTACAATGTCTCCACAAAATGCAAACATCCGCTTTAACGTTCAATTTAAATTGCCAACGGAAACTATTGTTTCTAGAAGTCAACAAGTAAACCATATATGTAGAAAATGTTGTTTCCAGGTTGCTTTACGTTAATGTATTGCACGACTTTCCGTCTGTATTCATATAGTTTAAACGTTCACTCTCATCGATGTTGAAACAACACATTTTGCTGATTCCAAATATTTCTAATAAAAACGATCAAGAATAATCATATTGTAATGCTTTATTTATTCAAATAATGACAATAATAACCTTTATTGAAAAAGCGAATGGTGGCTACAGTACGGTCACCTCTCGGTGCCAAAATCGAACAACAAATTTCTACGGAAAATTTCAATGGTTGCACATTTGCAAATTTTATTTCAAATCTACGAGTTTTGAAATGTGAAGGTGATAATTGTTTAACGAGTGCATTGGAAGTAATATGATTCGAACTAAACATTAAGTGGATATGTTTGAAATTGTCCACCCAAATTTGTTCGTGTGAGGTTAAACTCTAAGAGCATGACATATTTAAAAATGTTCCATATACAATATACAATATATTAGTAAGCCGGAATTTGGCAGTGCTTTCCACTACGAAATTTAAAATATTAGCATTAACTTAATCTCCAATTAAACTCTCCTCCCTTAGTTTCTCAATGGGTGTTTGCCGATTTTTGGACTTCTGTTGCTCTCCATTGAGAGCAGCCAACTCTTCATTTTCTTTGAGGGCTTTGGCCTCTTCGAATTCCCGTTGCTTCTGCAATTGGCGAAATTCTGTTGGTGTTAGCATGCCGCGCAATATAGTGTCATACGTGATATTAACACCTTTCGTCGACATCTTCTGGTACAATTTCCAGCATTCGCGCTCTTTAAGGCTACGTACGTAGTCGGGATATTGATAGGATTCCTCTGACTCCAACTTCTTTACTGATAGCATTGTCGTTGGCTTTGGAGAAGAGTTTTCGTTATTATTGTCATTACCATGAAGATCGTATTCATGATTCTCTTGCAAGTCCATTGTAGTCTTGGAAGTGTGGTTGTTGGCGGTATGGAAAATGGAAACCGGTGGTGCGGTAGGTGGTCTGTTAGACTTGATGCGTGCAGCCAGAGGAGCGATAGAACCTCGGCGCAGCATATGCGAATATTCTTTCGAGGCAAACTGAAAAGTCGGTGGATAGTTTTCTTGGAATGATACTGAAAAAAACATAAAAAAAGAAATTATACAGGAAGTATTTAATAGAATAACTTGCTTTTATATAGAGGTATTTGTGTGCTTTAAATGTAAGAATTGATAGGATTTTTTTTTTTTTTTTTTATCTAGAGGCACGTATGTGTCAACGGAATCAAAATATTGAGAGAATTTGCAATAATATCACTTGCAAGAGGTAAATCCATCGGAATTTTCGTGTAGAAGTATGAGTGCAATTTTAAACGTTAATAACCCAATATGGGGAGTATGGGACTTTTTGTTATTCGCTATTATTCCATGTTTCAAATCTTCGGGTCAGATAAAACGATCATATGATTCTAGAACACAAATTCAGTACGTAATAGAAATGCGTTGAGATTTGACCATCTTACATTTTCGTTACGAATTTTATACTAAGAAAGAAATTCGAAGACGTATATTTGGCGATGTTTAATTGGAAAAAACAGAAGATTGTCTACTGGCAATATGCTAAATACACCATTTCAACATTACCAATGAATGCCTTTTATACCGGTAGAACACGTAGAGATGAAACTAAATATGTTAAGTGCAGTTTGAAGTATCTACAGATAAAGTCATTATAGGTGTAGCAATCGGATAATCGGCATTGGATTTTTTTACAACATCTGTATATTAATTTTTCACGAGAGAAACAATATGATTTTTATTGCCATAACGAATGACAAATTTCAACGAAAACCTCTGAGTATGTTGAGGCCTCTATGTACATCTATTTTATAGCCGCTTATGGAGATTACGCATACTAAGTCTGTATTACTCGCAACACCGAAATTTCCTCCTCAACATTACTTTCTTCCCAATTCCGCCTCAATCATCAATATCCTTTACTTCTTCTACTGCATTCAATTTGCTATGCTATTTTTCCAAGATATTTGCTTTCCTGAAGTATATTTGTATAATTTTAAAACTGCATTTCATACATCAAGACAAAGATTGTAATCTATAGATTTAAATGATTGTAATATTATTAAATTCATACCCGATTTTCCTGTTTTTCTCAATGTTGGAGCCCTTCTTGTCGGGCTGTTGCTGTCCGAATTCGATGGCGTCGTAGAACAGTCCTCCTTTTCGGAATCCGAACCCTCTGAACTTATCAGTGACACCAATGTTATGACATCAGGTGCCACCGATCTTGACCGTTGTAAAATTTTCTTGGTTGTGTCCGAACTCAAGTCGTTTACATTGATCAAGCTTTCGTCAGGATCTTTGTCACAGGTTATTGTGCGTGCATTTAATTTGCGACGTCGTGATTTACGTTTATTAGCCAAAAAAGGTCCTTTTGAATTCTCGTCAAAGCTGCGTACTGGCGCCGACATAGCACGTACCAGAGGCGGCCGCTTCTGGATCGTTAAAGAGGGCGAAGCGTTTAAATTATTGGGATTAGTTGGGCCACTCGCGTTATTAGAGGGACAACAACTGCCGTTTGAGCTGGCACCGACTGAGCTCAAGACTGAATGTTTCGTTGCGTGGTACAAAATTCTACGCTGATGAGCAGTCACAAGTTTAGAACCAGACACCGCCTCCGTGGTATCTTTTGTTTTGCTATTACAATTCTTAGAGGTGAGGAAAAGATATTGGAATCATTAAAGTCGCGTTGCATTCACATCTTACCCTTAATTTTTCACAATCCGTAGATGATGAATCGTCACTCTCTTCGCCGTCACCCTGATCACTGAGCATGCTATCATTCTCTTTGCCACCACTTAGGGCATGGGACAGTACAATACTTAGGTTGACCTTGTTCGCTTCTGTCTTGGAGGGAAATTTGTTTACTTTGGGAATTAATGGGTTTGTTGCTGCCGGCGCCAAGGGTCCAGATTCGTTTTTTGTTTTGTTGGTACTAGAAAGAAATTCAACGTCCTTGTGAATGGATGTTAAGTCCCCATAATGGAAATGTCGGAATAATTGAGTGAGTGTGGCGTGTTGTGGTACTTGGCTATTACATGTCACTTGCTGTCGTGTCTATCATTTTGTTTGTTGGAAATGGATGGAATGGGAGTCACGTTTTTATTGTTTTCGTGGCAATTCTCACAAAAATAAGTAACCGAATAATGGGCAAATCAACATTATTTCCATAATGAACCGACCGGTATTATCGTACCCTCTCTCATCGCTCCTCTATTCGAGTACTTTGCGTGGCTGGCAATCTAAAAATCAAACGCCCAGAAAGCAAAAAACTGAATAAAAATCAATTCAAAAAATTATTATCAGGAGGAGTTACACCAACTTTAAGTGAATGCGATGTCAAGCAAACCAGATGCACCGACATACATACATCCATGTTTACAATGTTAAACAATATTTGGAGTTCGGCAGCGATGAAAAATGAAACCATGTCAAATTGATTGGTTTTTATTTGCAAATATCTATTTATTGTGCTTATTTTTGGCAATTGAACTATGGCTATGGCTAAAGTAGTTGTAGCATTGTTTCCACAATTCAAGCCCTGACATAAATTTAATAAACAGTGTCAATAACTACGCTAATATGTAAGATGCGAGGGATCCATCAAATATGAATGTAATGGAATAGTATTAATAATAATTTGAATGAAGTAACTTTTCTTATGTCGGCTATGGATAAAAGTTGGTATATTTTTCAGGAATTCGTTTCAATGGAGGATCGAATAGAAGTGGAAATGCTTTGAAAATTTATGAAATTCCCAGAGGTTACGATTAATACGCACCGAAAAGAAACCTCTACATATTGACGAATTCCGAAAACATTTTATGCATCATGATCTAAGATTACTTAACAGTAAAAATGTTGGCATCCACTGCAGCTGCCCTGAAGAAAAGCATGGATTTGAATGTGAATTCGTGCTTGGCATCATTAATCGCAATTCAATCCTGCAAGAATCCGCGTCAACGCGAAGTATTTTTTTATTATATTGTTTTGTACATTGTCCGAAAGGTTACGAAAGAAAACCAGTACAGTAATTGCAGCCACGTGCATCGACTTATAAATACTATGCCCGAAAATCACTTTGGCGAAATGCAGCAAGTTTGTTGTCTAATTTTCACAAAAAACGACAATCCGAAGTAATTAATATTCAGTTCTCGTCCAGTTTCATTCATGGTAGAAAGTGAACATGTCTGCTCAAATATTCAATAGGTATGACAATTAATATTTTGTCTTGTAATATTCCATTTTGCATGGAAGCCAAATTCCCACGATATACGAGTATAGTGTGCAAAAGTTATATTGGATTCATGTAGATTTTTCAAAGGATACGATAACAAGGTTTAAAGTAGCTTGTTATGCAGGATACGTAAAGGGGACTAGCTGTCCCAATATCGCCACACTACATACACTATCATTATTGGTCAAATTTCAAATGAATCGAGCATATTCATTCTAAGTTATAGTAAAAGTAAATAATAATTGCAGTCATCATTTATAGCTTTGGAAAAAATTGCAATCTGCTAAGTTGAAGTAGGTTCGGTACGGCGTTTAGTACTTTATTCTGTCGCCATTGAAGTGATTTTAATTCAGAACTCTTTTCATAACCATATATATCAATAATGGCTAAATAGTTACAGCGACTTTGAACTATAGCTTGAAATATTAGAAACTTAGTATTTCGATCAAATTTGTTTCTAAATTTATACAATAAACCTATGACAGGTGATACTGTAGACTTCAGATACTCTATATGCTCTATATATGTTCAAGAAAGATCACTTTGAAAATATAATCCCAAATATTTAACTGAATAAACTTCTGGAATTTCCCCCCATCTACGTATATACTAAAGCTGTCGTTAAACCGACGACAATGTGGCTTAAATCTTATCAATTTTGTTTTATTTGGATTAAGGAAAAGTTTATTAATACGCAAATACTCTATTAATAGACTTGCTCCTCGTTCTATGTAAGGCTTCACAGCCATTTCATATTTATATGGATAAAAATAGGAAATACAAAAAATAGGAAAATACAAAACAATGTTTTTCAAGTCATTTATATAAAGAGAAAATAACAAGGGGCCTAATACACTTCGTTGAGGGACTCTATGCTCCACTGGTTTCAAAGTACTTTTATTATTACAAATTTGTACAAATTGTAGCCGCTTCGTCAAATAACTTTTTAGGAGAAGTTTTTTGTCACGCACAAAATAAAATCTGAATTTCTGAAGTAAGATATCATGATCAATTAGATCAAACGGTCATCCAACGATTAACATGTGCAAGTTTGCACATTAACTGTTGCCTCCTCTGTTCCACAACCTTTTCTAAAACCATATTTAAAATCATTTAACAAATTGTTATCTTGGAAATATGTAAAGAGTTGTGTATGTAAAATATGTTCAAAAACATTGTTTATAATGGACAATATTGATATTGGACGAAATTTATCAACGGAGGTAGATATTTTCTCCTTAGTTATTGGTACAATTTTGTGGATGTTTAATATTTCGGTATATACTGAACTATAAATTATATCATTAAAGACGTTAACCAAACGTGGAGTCACACTACCAGCACATATCTTAAGAATTTTTACCGAAACGTTATAATGATCCGGACTTTTTCCCGATATTAAGCTGGATATGACATTTCTCATTTCATCAAGTTGTTTCATCAGTTTGTTAATGTTCAAGGCATGGCACATATCCGAAGGGAGTTGTGTTATTTGTCCTTTTAATTCATTGACTAAATTTACAAAATAAGCATTTAACATTTCAGCTTTCTGAACATTATCTGCAACAAATTCACCATCGACTTTTTTCTATATTGATTTGCTTGTCTAATGCTCTTCCAAGTGCCTCATTAATAAAAACCCAAGATTTCCTAGGATCATTTCTCATACTGGCCAGATTGTCAACATAGTAATTGTTCATAGCACAATTGTTAGCTATTTTAATAATATTGCTAATCCTTTTCAATTTTACCTCAATATTTCTGGTTGACTTTTTCCCTCGCTGCTATCAGTTTTTCTAAATTACCGTTTACTCAAGGAGTGATACGGTCTTTCAAACATTTAACTTGTTCTTTTTGAGCTGTAGAATTGTCCATAGCATTTTTGAAACAACTAATTAAAGTAGATGTGTCAACGGACGGGTCACCAGTATATGGCAAATCTTGCATTTCATTCTGAATAAAGCTTTTTACTTTATTATAGCCATATTTAACGTATTTTTTGTAACAAAGTCCTAGTTGTGCGCCTTTATATAAACCTTACAATAAATAATGTTATGATCGGATAAACTACATTCTGTTGAAGCAATTTCGATAGGTTTTTGTAAATTGTTATATACATAATCAGTGCATGTTCCACTCTGCGGACGCGTAATTAAATTATGACAGCTAGCAATATCATAACTTGATAGAAGGTTCAAATGTTCAGCAGATGAATTATCGTTCAATAGGTCAATGTTTGCGTCACCAACAAATATGCAGGGTGTGCGGCCAATACGAACAAATACATTTTACAAGAAATTAATGACTTATAAAATGAAACTATAGTAATATGTTTTCCATTTGATTTCATACCATTCAATTTCAATATAATTGAATCTACAGAATTTTGATTCGAAATTTGTTCCACCGCGAAAGGAATATCATGCTTAACGAAAATAGAGGTACCACCATAGCTATCAGATCTACAACAATGTACAGCTTTATATCCAGGTATATTATAAATCTGAACAAGATTTTGATTAAACCATGTTTCCAGAACTGCTATAACAGCAGGCAAATGTGAAAATTTTGAAATTAATGTTTTAAATTGGTTAAATTTGGATATCGAAGATATGCTCCTGATATCTACAGAAAAAATGCTGAAAATGTTGTGTTCTGGATTATTGAAATAATTCTTAAATGTTTCAAAAGATTGAAAATATTGATTCATAAAAATAATAATTACAATAAAATATTTTAAATATTTGTAACTTTTTATAACAAAAGTCTTAATTGTATAAGAAAAAATATTTAATAAATTTGTTATATAAATCAACCATTCCTGGCGAATGTGCAGCCTTTAAATATTGTATTGATCTAACACGTCTCAGTGATGTAATTTTTATCTCTGACCAGCTGACCCGGCAAACGTTGTTTTGCCTTCAAAATGTTAATGTGGTAAAAAAATTTATTGCAAAAATCTCATCTCCAACGCCATCTATCACTTCAAATAAAACCTTTTAAACCTTCCGGAATGCTCTACCAATAATTTAAGACCAAAATGAGCCAAATCGGCCCAACCGTTCTCGAGCTTTAGCGAGACTAACGCACAGCAACTGATTTTTATATATATATGGTGTTAACAGCGTTATAAACAAATCCTCGAGAAAACTAGCGTCTATTTGAGCTTAAAGTAACAAAATGGTGGAATATTCTTATCAGAACCGTTCGTTCTGGCAACATATGTTTCAAACTTGTTTGTGTCTCGATATTTTTCTTGCAGCTAAGAATGTTCAACAAAACGTACCCCTCTTCATAATTTCGGTGTCCATCCTAGTTATACGAGACGCCACGTCCAGATTTCCTACAACACCTCCTCGCTTTGTTGTCATCGTTATGCTTCCGAAACCTTTTTTTTTTTTTGTTTATTAACGAGTCGCCAAATTTTGTTGCGAAATAGTAGGTAAAGGATATATTGCGAGCTTGTACTTGTGCTCATAAGTTATTGATCCATTTAAACTCTCGAAGCTCTCCCGTGTCCTCTTGCAAGTTAGACAAGTTTGTTCAATTTTTATATTTGTGATTTCATTAAAGACTTTTCCATCGATCATGATTAATGGATAATGGTAATGGATAGTAAACAATTTGTTTTTAATGCAAATTTCTGTTGGATACAATTCCCTAATTTTCTATCGACAATGTTGATTATTACTGAGTTTGGGATAGCCAGTGATTTTTTGGTAATAATACCACATCATCGCTACATGTGATTGTATGCGTTTTGCCCGAGAAACCATCACATTTCTATTTTATAGATAATTTTAGATTATGTGGAAATAATTCAAGTTCCTCTTTACTTTTCATATCGTTTATTCTCTAAGCAGTATGATGAATCATATGCTGAAACTTTACTTTAGCTACACTCACATTTTTGGTAGGCCTTTATCTAGAGAAAACTCTGCCATGCTATTCTAGATTTCTAGTTTTCCGGCAGGCGAGCACATTCAAGTTTAACAACACATATTCCTTCAAGTCCCAGGAGTTTTCAGTTGAATTTAAAATATATATCTAAGACAAGTCAAAAATCACGAAACCGAATTCGGATTCGGAACATAAATGTTATGAATATCATAATGCCTGATCCGGCGGAGCGTTAACAATAATTTATTGTTCAAGTTTTGCATATTATGAAGCTATCAACTTATATTTCAAGTTTTTATGTCGGCAAGCTGTGAAGTTTTGAAGATGTTATTTCAAAGCGCCAAGTGTCAAGTTACGCCGTTAGTAATCGATTCCGTTACCAACATTCAATATTC
Organism: Philornis downsi; assembly: GCA_019455685.1. Lineage (NCBI taxonomy): Eukaryota > Metazoa > Arthropoda > Insecta > Diptera > Muscidae > Philornis > Philornis downsi. The sequence goes on along the minus strand of JAHXMU010000057.1, from coordinate 5,757,398 downwards.
AAAATAAAGTAAACGAGTCGATCTAGTCTCAAAGAGTACTTACCTCTTGGTTACTAAATTCGTTGCATTATCCACAACATCACTATTGTTTCCCAGATCTTTGGTTTTGCCTAAAACACCATTCAGTTGAGCCAATTCCTTATCCAATGATTTCAAAATGGACGAGGTCGATGACCAAGCCTGAATATTGCGCGAGGGGCGTTCAATTTTACCACAAGTTGTAATATTTTTCTTAATCAAATTATCGTCCCTCAATAACTTTTCGCCTCCGTCATCCTTCCTTCCATTGCTGCGATTACTAAGGGAAGGATGATGCCTCAAAATCTGCCTGTTATAGCCTCGTTGGATGTCCTGATGCGATCTGCCCACAGAGAGGCCACGCTGCAAACGGCTACTCGACGCCGTATAAGCGGACAATTTCGCCGAGGGTTCAATAAAGGATCTCTGTTTTCGCACCGGCTGGGTGGCTGGTGGCTCCTGTTGATGTAACAGATGCTGTTGCGAAGTCCACTTGGTGGAAGACGTCTGCAATCGACGACGTGTTGTCAGTGACAAAGACATTTTGAAATTCTTAATGAGATTCTAGCCGAAATCAGTTGACACAATCACACACGTCAGCCGGTGGTTTGGCGGCGGTGAGTTTGTTTAATAAGACTGCCGTGTAACTGCCAATAAATTTAATTGCAAATCAATTACAATTCATTTCGCGGGATTGCCACTCCGACATGTCGACATGTATGAGTAGGTGTTGGTTGGCTCTTTGTAAGCTAGTTAGTTGGGGAATCCATTTCAAACAATAATTCACTTGTATTTTTTATTTTGTCTTTGGCAATACTTATTCGAAACTAACAAACACTTTGCCATTATGATATGGGTCTCGTTGATAATCAATAGCTTTCTAATAGTTAGTTCAGTTACATATTCTAATTGTAGTGCTATTTTATGGTTGATAAGTCCTTTCCTGGCTCCGAGAGGTTGGATTTGCCACGTTCTTTAACTTCACGTGCTACGCTCTAACTGTTTTTGTGAATGAATTTCAGGCGACTAGGGAGCTTCAAAGTCTCGTTTCGTTTGTGATTGCACGTTAACCTCTGAAGCCGTTATCGGATGCCTCTCTCTCTCTCTCGTCCACTTTCTCTTCCTCTCTCGCTGTTCGCCCACAATTCTGTTTTTGTTTCTCTTCACCTGTCACTAGTTTCCTTGCATGAAGTTTCGTCTGTGTATAAATGTCATTATTTATAAAAATTCGTGTCGAAAACAATACAAATATGTGCGTACATACATAACTACTTACAAGCGAACTCCGTTGCCAACGACAAAGGGAAAAAATAAATGGAAATAGTTCATAACCCCATCATTTGGGGTTCATTGGCTGATTTCCTTCAATGACTACAACAACACCATTGGCAATACAACAAAAAGCCCTTTTACTTTTTACAATGTGAGTGCCGCCCCAACTCCACATCACCAAAACTCATGCAAATATTTGCAAATATTGCCGCCAACGTGAACCACTTACACCTGATTGGCGAGGGCAGGGGTAGTCCAAATTGCCGAAGTCCATATGATAGTTCAGTAAAAGTTCTCAATTAATATCGAATCAATTGTGCGTTTTATTTTTCTCGATTGCTTCAGATAGTTGGCCTCATTCGTCTACATTCTATGTAAATTGTTGACCACGATATCAAAGAATTGTGAGCATTTGAATCTTTGTTAAATTTTGATTATCTTTGATTTTCTTAATGGAGTTGAGACATTACGTCTTACAGTATTTTTTCTTGATTGTCGTTAAAGATGGATATGCGGACGTCCATAAACCCACACTATTGGTTTATTATTTCCTGACATAGTGCTAAAACCCCACAGTACAAACATGTACCGCTTCAGGTATGAAAATGAATCCCATGCAAATTTGATACGCAGTTCTACAAAGTTTCGTTTATAGAATCATTCAATCCTAAGAAGAAAAAATCTGATTAAATTTCCTCACACTTACACAAACATGGATTATCATTTCCAATACTAGTACATTACCCAGATGCAAAACGCATTTGTTTTATTATATATTTATTAACTATTTATGTACAAATATATATCGGAATAAGCGGAATAAGTCTTAGCGCCCTTAAGACATTTTTGAGGCATGTTGGCAAGAAACATGTACAAAGAATTTACGAATTTAAATAAAAAAATATGCAGCATATACAAAATTATGTCAAAACATACATGTTTTGAATCCGTAAAATAATCTTCAGGATTATTCCGCAATTACACAAGAATTTAAGTTATCAGCTATCTGAAGAAAGTGAATATAACTTTTCTGAAGATCATCTCTAGGCCTTCCTCAAAGTGTGGGAAAAAACTCACTTCACTAGAAAAAATGTGCAGGTAAAGAAATTCCAGAGAATAAGAGCAAATAAGATATTCGAAGCGGCGGCATTTTTCGCTCCGCTCCGAAAAAAAAAAATCCGCGCGCATCTCTGAAATAAATTTAATTTTATAAAAACTATTGTACGTAGATGCTATTTCCTCTATAATAAATTTTGAGTTGTATTAGCAAATGATTAAGTGGAATGTGACTAAACTAACTTTGAAGCATACGGCTGGGATTTTGTTCATTAAGTAAACAATTAAGGCGCCATATCAATATGGCGGCCATATGTATATCAATATTCCTTTTGATAATGCCAACTTTAAACAATACATGAAAAAACTTGAGTTTTTATAGGAGTCAATCGAACCTAAATATCCATGCCAGTCACTTCTTAAAATATCTGTTCTCAAAATAATCAAAATCTCTGTAGATCCGAAAGTTCTAGAACTTTCATTTCAGTCGGTCTTATACAATAGGTTGCTACACATTTTCTGCAGATTAGTTTTGCTTACGGTATGCTAAGCATACGGTAATCTTCGTATCTTTGAAGATTTCTATAATCACAACATCTGTTGCCTACAGGCCTTAACGCGATGACACCTGAAAACGTCATATTTTAAAGATATCTGCCTGGAATGTCCAAAGTCTCTATAAGGAAAATATCTCCATCGGATTAGTGAATCCAAGAACAAAGGGGTGGATGGACAAGTTGTCTCGCGCTTTAATATCTTAAGCGGCCGAGTAACCACAATCTGTATAAAAATAAATGGTGTTGCACCAATTGCAATACAATAAGAAATTCAATGTATTTAATTTATTTTATTGTGTAGAAAATAGAATTTGGTTTTATATAAATAACTGATTGATTTTGAAGATGACAGACCGTAAATGATCTTCATGCTCACTCACGCATATGTAATACCTGATCAGAAAATTATTCATTTCGGGATCGCCTCAATTATTGTTTTAACGAACTGCTTCAATTCAGCCAAATTCCTTGGTTTCGTTTTATACACCTCTATTTTGGCATACTCCCATAAAAAAAGTGTGGTGCAGTCAGGTCACGTGACTTTAGGTGATAGCGGAAAATGCAGTTTCTGGATATTAATTTGCCTGCTCACACAGTAGCACTTTCTGTAACTTCTGTTTTATATTCTTAATTTCCTTGGTTTTACTTAATTTGCTACATCATTGTTGCTAATCATTATCTTACACTTGTTTCGGGATTGTCTGGATTTGTTAAGATTTCGTGTTGTTTCAAAATAGCCCAAAGTGAGCCGTTACTGATCTCTTACATTCCGGCATTTTCATGTTCACATTTGTTTCGGACTAACCAAGCGATTGAACAGCAGATTAATCTCTTAACGAATGAAAATGTAGTTGTAGCTGACATTGGTTTTGCCAGTAATGATTTATGTTCAGGGATCGAATCGATACAGTTCTATCAAAATATTGGCATCGGATGAATCATGTGAAATCGACATTGATAGCGTTAACTGAGTCGTGTGCTCGAATGGATACAAATGTTCCGGTCCAAAAAGTCTGCGGCATTGAACTCAAAAGGCCGCATAGAAGATGGTGATGAAAACCGTGAGAACCAGGTTTTTTTTAGACTCTATGAAAGCAGCAAAAAATGGCTAGTTGTACTACCTATGTTTTTGTTGCACCAGAAGCTATTAGCAGTCTGTGACCACTTTCAGATTTCAATTGGTGATCTTGCCACTCAAATTTCGCATGATCTAAATTAACACTATTTCCGTTGCATAGTATTCCTTGATATAAACATTATCATATCAAATAAAGAAAAAACAATCGGCGTGCACCAGCTAGTTCTCAATTTTTTAATCAGACGTCGCTTTCAGTTGATATTATAACCTTTAGGATTCTCATTAGATTATGTTTTGCCATTGAACATCGCAGGATGCTAAATAGAACCCCTACTATTTAAATTTACACACTATTTTAAATTTATAATTTATAATTGTGAACGTTATCGTATCAAACATTAAAATATTATCGTACCGAATTTAGTCCTTAATTTTTAAATCACCCCTCGCTTTTAGTTTTTATTATTTTTTTAGGTTTCCCATTGCATGACTTTGTTTTGGCACCAAACAATCTAATGTTTCAATTTCGGATTTTATGTAAAAAGGCAGAAACGATGAAGCTTTTCTATTCACATTCGAATTTGTTATGTACTATGTATGCACAGAGAGAAATCAATGCTGGCTACCTTAATTAAGATAATACTTTAAATATTATAAATAGGTGGAGATTAGGCTGTCACAAACATACAAAGATGTTTGATTACAAATACAAATCTGCAAACAAGTGTTGGAATTTGAAAACATTAAAAAAATGTAAATCCTAACTTTTATAATGCCTCAAGATGTTCACCGAAACTATTATTATTTCGAGCTTCACTTTGCGTGACATGTTGATTTCTTTAAGAGCAATAGGGAAGGGAAACCTTGGGGTCAAACCACCCTGAAATATGAGAAAACTTATGTACATAAAACAATCTCTATCCTTTTAGGGAATGGACACTCATCATTTATTTCTGTTGTTGTTGTTTTCTTGTGAAGTACAAAAAACTTAATTAGAAAATCAAGGTTTAATAAAAATAAACAAGCGACATTTCTAACGACGAATGCCAAAAAATGCTAACATGAATTGGGGCGAATATGGAAATGTGCAATTGGCACATTGTTAGTTTATCTCCTTGCATGGAAGACTACTCAGTCTTACAATATGAACAGAAATAAATGGATGAAAAAGTAATAGAGAGTCTTGTTTTCGTTTTGCACAAAAAAAAAAAAACGTTCGTGCATGAAAATAATAAAATTGTCCATTTGCTTGGGGAGGCGAAAAGGCTATAAAAATGAAATCGAATTGATTTCAAGGACATGTCAAACCGCAAAACTTAATGTTAGTAGGTTCGACTTGAACATTCAATCCATAGTAGATAGGGGGGGGGGGAGGAGAGATATAAGAATATTCATCATCACATAGGTAGAATAGTGGCAATTAGAAGTACTTGCATGCTTATTCCTACATGAATTCTAAGATTCAGCGATTTCCTATGAATAATAAAAATTTGCCCATGCAAAGGCGAATTTCAAAAACACAATTTTGACTAAATTTTGTTAAATGCCACCACTTACAATCATTTAAGAATGAAGAATTGTCGCTGAACACAGCACGGTATCTTGGAACATATTTTGAATACAGAGAATATAGAAATAGATATGTGTGTAGAAAAGTGCAAGGAACACATTTTCATTACAGAGGTGTGCCTTAGAATACATTATCTTTATCAAAATATGGCCCGTCTTTTTCATACTATTCATTTAATTATCATTTCAATCTGAAATTTATTGTATATGTATGTGCTTTCTTTCAAAATTGATCTCTGCTCTCAGCTTTGAAAGACATTATGCGGCTTTCTCTAACGGCGGTAATATCTGGCGGTGAAATTTAAAATATCAGTACCTGTGATTGCAAGGAAAACGATTTCACTTGGAGTTTGTTGCTTTGCTATATTGTGAGTTTAGCAAGAAATCGCCGATTTAGAATTTTTTTTATAATTTTTAAAATATTTGGAATTTAAAATGGCACTTAGATATAATATAGCGTTTATAATAATGAAAAACATATTCTGGCGTACATCAATATTTAGAGACATTACGCAATTTTTCAAAAATCTCAATAACTTGTGAACTACACGGAATTTTGAAATTTGGATTGGACGTAAATATATATCTAAACGAGGGAAATAGTAACGGATAAACCCTACTTTATCTTAACTCCACTTAACAATAATATATTTCGTTGTGAGCAGATATTATAATACAATATACAGGGTGTCCGCCTGGAAGGTATACCAATTTGTTTTGCCGCCATTTTGGCCACAATTTTGCCCAAGAATTTGCATTTGTTTCCATTTAGGATTCAGTCGACACAAGAGCTTCTTCCACAAGATCATTTACGCCGCCGTACATACATAGCTCGCCCATGCCAACCCCGATTTTCATGAAAAAATCATAGTGACGAGGCACATTTTCATTTGAATGGATATGTGAATAAACAGAATAGTCGGTTCTGGGCAATAGAAAAGCCTCAAATTATTCATCAGACACCTTTGCATCCATTAAAAGTGACAGTCTGGTGTGCAATTTGGTCAGGATTCATTGGACGGTCCTTACTTCTTTGAAACAGAAAACGGCGTAACGGTAACTGTCAATGGGGAGCGATATCGTGATATGATTAACATGTGGTATCAACAAGACGGTGCCACATCGCATACAGCCAGGATTACAATGGAATTAGTGCAAGACTTCTTTCCATAACAAGTTATTTCAAGAAATAGTAATGTTGATTGGCCCCCACAGTCGCCTGATTTGACTTCTCCAGACTTCTTTTTGTGGGGATATCTGAAAAGCAAGGTTTATGCAAACAAACCAGAAACGCTTGAGCAACTCAAACAAAATATTCGTGATGAGATTAATGAAATACCGCATGAAATGTGTGAGAATGTAACGAATAATGTGCTCAAAAGGGCACGCATTTGAGAGGCTAATAGAGGCGGACATTTATCTGATATTGTATTCCATACATAATTACCGACATTAAATAAAACATTTATCAATATAAGTTCCATTCTCTTTCATTTAATCAAAAATTATGAACAAAGTAGTATACCTTCTCGACGGACATCCTGTATCTGCTACAACATTTTTACTTTTAATTTGAAAGCACTCACTCTTGCATCTCTTTTACTGTTTGGGCAATTACAATTCTGGCAACACTGTACTTGTAAAACTTGCAAAGTTCATTACGCCGACGTCAGGGATGCCAATGCATGAAATGAATCCCTCTTCATGGAATTTTTGAAACAAAATTGAATAATGGAAATACGAAATCTCTTATTCCATTGTGATTTACGTACAAATTTGAGCTCAGAGACTCTTCTACAGTAGCCTGGATGGTTCGTTCAAGCCACTGTAGAACAAAATTTGTTTATGTTTTCCTACCATATCGATGTCATTTTTTGTACTGTCCTAAAACGAGCACTTGGTCACTACTTCTTTATTAATATCTTCGATATTAACTGAGCCAAACCGCTGTTTGGATGAAATGAAAGCAGGATTTTTGATAATTTTGTCACTCTCATTACTTTAGTACTAACAACAAAAAGGCATTGCTGCATCTATTTCAAACTTTTGAAATTGCTTAAATATCCTAATCAATGGGGATTTTTTTTTGGGACTTTTTGTTGTTTTGGATTGGTAACGCTTTTCATCGTTTCACATTCAGTTTAATTTTACCGAACAGGGATCGCGTAAGCTAGTTTGGGCAAGGTGTATAAGAACCATAATATTGCAAAGGTAAGTAGACTTTATTCTTTATATTCTGCATAGAAATAAAGTGGTTTCCAAGAAAATGAAATTATAAAACAAAATACGTGCATGCAACTGCACCTCTGCGACCAGTGGCAATCGTTTTCGTTGGAACTTTCTTAATGCCTTCTACGAAGTTGTAATTTCACCTGAAGGATCTGAACGCATCATGGTCATGCTCTTTTGTGTTGTATATACGAATGTTAAGAATTGTTTCAATAAAGTCTCGATCCTTTTTAAATTTGCAAAGACTTTATTACAAAAGTGCAAGTGCACTTTTCTATCAATTTCTATCAATTTCTACGTCGCTGAAAATATGTAGGTAGCGAGTAACCCGAAGATTCTGCTCTTTCGAACAAACGCTTCGTAGAAATGTGTTGGAAACACTTTTTTCGCCATTTCAATATTGAAATGGTTCTCGTAAAATATATTTTTATATTCAAGCCTATTTTGAAGAAGAGTTTTCATATAAAAAATCTTTTTTCTTGAAGGATTTATTTTTGTACAAAATTAACAGAGAAATGCAAAATAGATTCTCATGCAGAAAAAGAATTCTAGAAGATTTTTTCCATAAAGAGATGTCTCAGAAAACTGTTCGTATAGGGAAGGCAATGCGATATCATTTTGGGAGATGCTTTTCGCTTGAGAAATACTTCATATGGATGATATCTTTGAAAATATGTTTCAAATATAAAACTCCCTAGGTCTCTTACAGTTTTAATAGGAACATTCGGAAGAAAATTTTGAACGTAGGTTAAATTCATTTTTCTCAACGTGGGATAATTTGTGTTCAGCAATTTAGCTGATTAAAAAAATATAAAGAGATATTATAAAAGATATAACAATCTAATTTGAACACATAAATGTTGCTTATGAGACAATCTGGAATTAAGGTGGTCTAGGGACCGTCAATGGGCTGATACTACTTTCATAATTACAGTGTTGTAAAAGTATTTAAACCTCAGTAGAAAACAACAGCTACTATGTACAATTTTCTACTATATCTACAATTTTGCTAGTATTATTTAAAACAGTGTTCCGTACTCCGTAAAAGCTGTACGAAATGTTGATGGCAATGAGAAAAGTCTAGGCCTTTGGTGATCAACTTCTCAATCGAACAAGTTTGTCGAGATAAACTATTTGCTTCTTGCTACAGTTTCTTGTCAGTTTTTCATTCCATAAATTTTTACAACTTGTTCCATTAGAGCGAATTTTTGTACAATTTCCCTGATAGCAATTTTTCTAACGACATATTAATAGAACCTAGTTTTTTTCGCTTATAGTTCACTATACTTTAGGCCGATTATCTTCGTGAACACAGACGAAACTTGCGTTTTTCTATTGTAAACAGGCCTTTGCTAATAAATTTTAAGTCTTAAACTTTGCGTAATATATAGAAATATTGCGGTAGATGTTATGAATTTGTACTCATTTGTAGGAAATTTTCAAGGAGAATTCTTTCCCAATGTTATTTTTCGAATTCTTCGGTTACAAAATTTACTCTTCGCTTTATAAATGTTTGATTTAGCACATCTGCTTCTTCGGTTTACAAAAAATTTTACACATCAAATTACTGACAAAATTGGTGTCATTGATATTCCACAATACTATAAGATATAGAGAAATACTTAATTAGTATAATCTGTTCTTTCGTTTGTGGGTGCAAATGTGTAAATGAATGTAATCTGAGATTTAGTGTCATTTATGTTGGGCTATGGGTCAAGGAATTAAAAGCTGAGGCCCTTATTGATTTATTTATTGTTCGTTTTTAAATCAAATTTTCATGTTGAAAATGTTCCTTCAATAAATTATTTAGGAAATAGGCCTAAGTAGACAATTGCGCTGCAAGCCGACTTTCCTCAGTTGCTTATGTCAAAAATATTGTTGAATTGTGTAACACTTGTAAAAATAATGTTAAATAAATAAATACTTTCAACCATAACAGAATATTTATATTAATAAGAAAATGTCAATATTTAAAAAAGGGACGAAACTTAGTTCTCCTTATAGGGTATAAACAATTATCTTTTATAACTGCTCGAAGTCGTTAGGCAATGATCAATTCGTATTAAAATATTGGAGTTAAATGCAAAAAGTTCACCCAAATTTGTTTGCATGTTTTCTGATATCTTAATTTGTTACTCAAAATAAATGGCTTCTGTATCGAGCTAAAATGACTTTTTTACGAAGAATATTATTTCACTGATAAAATTCAGTTTAATGTTAGTATCCACTCCAGGTGGTGTGAAAAATCAGCAAGATGGCACTGAGTAATTTGATTTTTAACCAATCTTAATTTAACTTAATTTTATATACAACTTGTAATTAGAAGCTTTACGGACAATTGAATATGAAATTACAATATACAACTAAAATTGCTTGACGTATTTCAAGCTTATAAAAATTCGGAAAAAGTGAGAAATATAAACATAAACAACAAAATGAATTAAAAAATGTTATCAAAATTATCGAAAGAATTAAGCATTAGTATTAAATTCAATTGGAGAGAATATACAAAAATAACATAATTTAGAAGGGAGAAAAGAATGTGGTATTATGCATCCAAATTGTCGGATGTCAATCCAATTAACAAATAGATGTTAACATAGCATTTTCGGCTCACCGCCGCCAGTACATATATATGAAATTCGTCATTATTGATATTCGGTGGTCGACATAGCAAACAGTGTAATCGTCAAATTTAATGAGATCGAGTCCAACACCAGTATAGATGATCTAGGTTTTTCTATTCGATTTCTACATTGACTACATTTTTTTTTGTCTTAGGCCTCTTACAAGTTCTTTCACATGAAAACTCATTTCTCAATGTTCCAGACTTCGAGCTGTTATCATCACAAACATTCGCTAGCATCGTAAGTGACTTTTTGCACCCAAGAATTGGTTTTGAGTTAATTTTCCCGACGACTGCAATAAAATTTTTTCTGATCTTTCCCCCTTAAAGATGAAAAACTCGTTAAATGAATCAAGATGTCTAAAGAATAAGATGTCTAGAAAGCTATAATTTTGCTTTAAGATATACCAATATTTTACTGAAATTTCTGTACCAGGTTTTAAGTATGTTTGTTTTATCCAACAGAAATTTTTATTTATTTTATTTATTTATATTTAACCGTATGGTTAACATTACTATATAACATAAAAAAACCAACCAATCCAGTTAAAAAAATGTTAAGTGAAAAAGGTGGTGGCAGCCCCTATTTATCGAGCTACGGGCTCCCAAAGTTTGAGAATGGGCCCGGATTGAGGAAGCATAATCCATAAAGTGTGAGTACTCAAATGAAAGTCACACTGTCTGCCTCACCGAGGCCTTACACTGCCTTGCGGACCCGTCAGAAACTGTCAGCTTGGGTGGGAAGTTTTACTTCACCCCCCGTTTCGCAGTCTGAGCAACCATTTGAAGGATTTGAATTTCCATAACGGCGAGGAAGTGAAAAATCGAATTGAAGGCGTTTTCTCAGAAAAACCACGCGAATTTTATGAGAGAGGAATTAAAAAGCTCCCAAAGAGGTGAGAAGAAGTTATTAAAAAAGGGGGATTATATAATAGATTAAAATGTTAAATTAAAATGCAAGTACCGTAATAGAGCTAAATCAATCATGCGAAAATGTAAAAGAAAATATTTTGCTCGATTGTTTGGAGGTTTGGATTCTTCTGGATTATGGCGTGTTATAAAGAATATAGGTTGTTCTCGTGAAACCCTAATATCATATGAGGACGATGTAAACAATATAAATGATTGCTTTGTTCGTGCTGTTGGTTCTGGAAACCTGTATAATACTGATTTTAGTGTAGATAATTTGAGTGATGATGAAAACTCATTTTCATTTAGTAGTGTCAGTGATGCTGACGTCTGGAGGCTTTAGGTAGAGTAAAATCGAAATCTGTTGGCATTGATGGTATTCCTATTCAGTTTTTAAAAATTATTTATCCATATATCTCGGATCTGGTGGTACATGTACTTAATTCAATATTAATGAGCTCCGTATTTCCATCAGCCTGGAAAACTGCGCGCGTTGTGCCTATCCCAAAGTCTGAAATTATCAATAGTCCAGAGGATTTACGACCAATTTCAATTCTACCAGTGTTGTCCAAAGTTGCTGAGCAAATTATGAAAAGCCAAATGCTTTGTCATGTTCGCAATCATATTTTCCAGTCTCAATATGCTTTTCGGAAAGGATATAGCACCACGTCCTTATTATTACATCTTACTGACACTGTGAGACAAAATATTAATCGTGGATATCAAAATGTTTTAATTTCTTTGGATCTTACCAAAGCATTTAATAGTATTTGTTTTGCAACTATGATTGAAAAATTGAAATTTAATTTTAATTTTTCCAGATCCGCTTGTAGACTTGTAATGTCGTATTTATCTAACAGATCTCAATTTGTGGAGTTGTTTGGTGCACGTTCCAACTGCCTTGAACTCACATCTGGCGTCCCACAAGGATCGGTCCTTGGTCCACTACTTTTTGTACTTTATATTAACGATATTTCTGCAAGCATTAATTGTAGCACGTGCAATTTATTTATGTTTGCGGATGATATTATGCTCTTATTTTGTTCAGATCGTCCATCATACTCTTTGCAAAGTGAAATAAATGATTGTCTTAATAGTATTCTGACATGGACTATCAGAAATTCGTTACAAATTAATCCGTCTAAGACCAAGGCTATTCTTTTTGGTTCTGCCAATTACCTAGAAACGGATCTGGATATATTTTTGGGAACGACAAGGATTGACTTTGTTAGTCATCACAGGTGTTTGGGAGTACTTATTGATAGTAAGTTAGCATTTGAAGTTCATATTAATAGTGTTCACCGGAGAATATAAGGTCTTTTACGTAGGCTTTATTCTGCTGCTGCTTTCTTGCCGCTTACAATAAAATGTAAATTGGCTTATGCTATACTTATGCCTCAGATTTTTTATTGTCTTGAAGTGATATCAGGAACTAATGTTGAAAATCTATCAAGATTGAAGAGAGCTGTGAATATTATTGTACGGTTTGCCTATAATATTCGCAGAAGGCAGCATATTTCCGAACATGTGAAGAAGTTCTTGGGATGTTCTTTTGAGAGGTTTGTACAGTACAGAAATTTATTTTTATTTTACAAAATAGTAAAAAGTGGTATACCGGCTCCTTTATGTAATACCTTCAACTTTTCTCATTCGAGTAGAAGACCTCAGGTAATAATACCAAGAATTTGTAATACCATGTTTGAAAAATCATTTATAGTACGAATTGCACGAACTTGGAATCAACTACCAAGTAACTTACGGCTTTTTGCATATTCTAATAATGTTTTCCGATTGAAACTGCTTGACCATGTATCACATACATAATTTTTCTTTTTATATTACTTTTTGCTATACTGGGTATGAATATAATGTTTGATTATTGTCTCCAAGCAGTAGGAAAAGCATCAAACAATTAAGTGCACCTATTGTCTTCGAATTTGTAGTACAATTGTTACTTTTACAGGATATATTTACAACTTAACTATTGCATAATGTTTTTTTTTCCTATACTTATATTTTTGTGGCTGGGGAGCCAATAACTTTGTAGTTATATTTTAAATAATGTGTATATATATATTAATATTAAATTTATATATAAGTAATAAAAAAAATTTGCGTTATATTATGGAGCAGCTCAAAATTCCAATTAAAGTTATAATTCCGTATTATAGGACCAAAAACATACATAGTGGCAAATTCTAATAAGTGAAGTAGGTCGTTATATTTAAATCATATTTTTCTGCTATTATTGGAAAGTTGTATAATGCATTTGTTACTGAATTATGAAGATACGTTGTAATATTGTAATTTTCAAATCGGCCTTCGGGTTTAAAATTACAATCCTGAATAAATAAATAAATAAAATAAATAAAAAATAAAATAACTGTTTCTTGTGTACAAATTTGTAAATAAATTTCTTTTAACAACCGAACCAACTTTCAGAACCACCCGATATTTATTAATAATATGGACGAAATAAATATTGTCGTCTACAACTGAAAATACTAGAAAGTTTTACAAATTGAAAGCAGCGACATGAGGCAATAACAGGCACTGAGTCAGCTACAGCCTGTTAAAAGTATCCAAAGCTACGGCACACGTATTGTATCAAGAACTACCCATAAATTATATGTAAAACAAACCTAAGGGTGAACCAGATTTATAATAGGGACCAACAAATCAATTTGAGCGTATCTCTAATTTGAGCATCGATTAGTTTTAATTTTCATTACCATGTTTGATTACAACCAATTTGCTGCGGCCCAATGAAAGACAACGTTCATAATTTCTAATTCAACGACTCAAGAAAACAATATCTGAACGAATCACCTGATCAATATGAAATGGTGTGTCTATGAAGATTTTTCGATACAAAATATGTTTCTGAGAGCACTTATTTCATTTCATTTCATTTATTGAACAGTCTTGTAATTTAAAGCCTTTTGACCAATATTAAACAAATTACAAAATCCATAAAATAAATACTACTTGAATTTGAAAAACAAAATATAACATAGAATATAAAATTAAATTAACTAGTAACTAATTACCTATAACGCTCAAATTGAATTTTTTTTAAATTTTTTTTTTTGGTAAATCACAATAAAATGCTTAAATTGAAATACATACTATTCCAAAGTAAATGTAAAAATGTATATAAAAAAAATTGATCACATAAAATCTTACATTTAATATCAACCAATAAATACACCAATAATTAATAGATATCACTCGTAAATGCAAGCATTCAGATGTCAAAGAAGATGTAAGATGTAAAGAATATTCACCTACGTCAACTGCATATGATAGATAAGTCTATTACGAAATGTTGTGTATGATACATTTAAATTTCCAAGCTCATTTGGCAATGTATTATAGCTACGAGCTACTCTTACATTAAAAGATCATGCTGTAAGATGGCAAATTGCCTTCTACGAACGGAATGACAAAATTTAAAAGATTCGTATAGGAAACGCGGACATTGGTTAGAATATATTTTGTAAAAACACAACAGCAATCGTACATCGACAAATGCAGGAAATTAACATCCCAGAAATTTAATCACAAAAGGTGTTATATGTACACGTCTCTTTAGAGAAAAGATGTAGCGAACAGCTCTGTTCAAAGATAATTGAAGGAGTTTCATATATTTTTGATTAGTAGCAGAGTATATCTCTAAGCAGTACATAATACTTGGCATAACTAGGGCATGAACCAGTTGCTTTTTCACATACAGCGGGAGCGACAAATTAGTTGTGTATAACTGCCTCAATGCATAGTTAACACTTAAAACAACATGATTAATGTGCTTCTCAAAACGCAGCTTATCATCTAATAAGACTCCCAAACATTTCATGTCATTCACAAACTGTAAATTAGAACCATTATAAACTACTCGCAAATCCCCTTCAGTTTGGTTCGAATAAATCATAGCTTTGGACTTAGAAGAATTGACACAAAGTCTGTTTTCTGACATCCAATCACGTAACCTATCAAGCACATAATTAATTTTCTCCTGAAGAACGTCTAGAAACTGGTAATCCCCTTTAAATAGCAATTGAATATCATCAGCAAAGACATACGGTTTACACAGAGTATCAAATTTTGGAAATCTATGTATGTGAAAAATGTTTATGAGATAGTACATATTAATACCGTTTCCTATAAGTATAAACAATGTAGACATAAATACATAGGGGAAATTGTAGAAAGAGACAATCAAGTATTATAAAGTATAATAGAAAGAAGCGAATTATTTTTGCATGACATTAGAGGCTTCATTTAGCACAGTTAAAATCATCCAATTTAGGTCAAATATGCACCGTTTTGTTGATAACTTGTTGCCATTTTGAAAGTAGTTCCATTATGCCTTTCTCGTTCCTATTGGCCAAAAGCTGAAACAGATAGACACAAGCTTCTCTTGATAATATTTTAAACAGTAAAATCATTCACACACAGCGAAACTTTCCTGGCGGTCAATCCTTGCTTGGCCACTGTCTGCTCACCGTAACAACCGTTTTCACTTGACGTTGACGTTAGTGACCCTTAATTTAAAACAAGTTAGTTTTTTCAAATATCAAAAAAACTGGTAATTAGCGCTTCAGTTGCGAAATATTTTTCGCGCTATTAACTAGTTAGTTTTATTACCAAAAAATATATCGAGTTTTTATAACATAACCGGTTTGTAAAATGAAGTAATAAACCGGTCAAAATAAAATTTAAGAACGCCTTATTTCAAACGTCGTTGCTTCTTTTGTTAAGATTTTGATATTTTCCAGTTCAGTGTCCGATGCAGTAACCAGAGGAGTTTTTAACACTAGATTTGTTTATAATTGTTGGTCGTCATATAGAAGTGCTTTTGCTTATTATTGCTATGTAGTGGATAATATGTTTGTACTCCTATATTGAAAATAGCTGTCGAACTTTTTAGTAAGTAAAGCGTACGCCTCTATAGAATTTAAAATATTTAGGGAAATGAAATGTAAAAACAAAACAGAAAATTTGTTTTCGGCATTGGGGCTCCATTCTATTAAAGGTTTTATAACATTCGTCATTGTTTTGTTGATATTTAGTAACACAGCTTGCAACTCCGCTCTCCCGAGTAAAAATTACCTTTTTTTGTAGAAATCGATGTATAGCGCTGCTCTTCCTATTTGATTGATTTTCATTTTTTCTACAAATTCGAAATTCGTTGTTTATTGTTCAGCATAGTTAGGCTTTATACCATCTTTACAGTATTACTACGGTTGAATCGCTCCCGAATCGCTATGCATATTTTTACTGTACCATTTTGTGGGGACCGATTTCAGATAGCCGTATTTCTCGACCGACATTCGTGACAGTGTGTACTTGCCTTTAATAGTTTTAAATACTGTTTTGCAATGAAATCGTGTATCTGAAAAGTATGTATTTTTTCGTACTACAAGCTTTATGTTTTTAAATTACTACATTTCAAACAACTAAATTTCAGCACGTCGCCTGACCGTGGCGCGATGGTTCTACATTTTAACGATGATTCCAAACGTCACAGTTTGAGAAGTATTTACTAGACTTGTCTTACACTCGGCTACCGAAATGGTCGGTGCTAAAATTGTAGATTATTGTAACGTAGTTTGAAACCTCGATCGTATACAAGTACATGATTTTTGCGTGTTCTAGAAAGCATACTATGGCTCCTCCAAAATTGAAGTGGAAAATCAAAATTTTCATTTGAAATTCAAAACACATCAATTGAAATTCAAATATTCATTTGAAATAACATATCAATTGAAATTCAAATACTCCGTTCGAAATTTAAAACACATCAGTTGAAATTTAAAATATATTAATTTCAAATTTATTCCAAATTGAAATTGCTGACTTATTATTTTTTAATTGAATATGGACATAATTTTTTATTTATTTATTTTTTATTTTTTTTTTTATTAATTTTCTTCGAAATATAATGCTATAATCAGCATAATGAAAATAAAGTTACGATTTGTGTTTTCTTCGGGTGGCATCTCTTTATGCATAATTTGACTACATTTGTCATAACAAAGAGGCTCCATGACGTGTCATCGATGTCGTGGCAGTTTGACACACGAGACGTCAGATATGAAAGTGTAGCCGAGACCGACAACGACAGTTACATTCCGTGTGGCGTGTCTCCTTTCTCAATTAATAATAAATAAAACAAGTAAACTTTCAGAAATCAAAATGCGTCAATTTGTTGGAATTCTGTTGGTCTGTTTATTTGCTGCCTCTGCCTTTGCTAATTCCTGCACTAGTCCCAAAGCCACCGTGACATCGTTCAGCACTCAAGATGCCACTATTCTAACACAACTGGCTCATGTCGGTGAATTCACTTTGAAGTGTGGCAATGGAGCTAAGCCAACTTTGTTTGCAGAGTTCCCCTGCGGCAAAGTTGTACCAGTTGCTCAAGTTGGCGAAGAGAAATATCAAGTAAGAGAAGTTTATATTCTGGTTGATTTTGAAGGTAGAAAATGTTTAATGGTAACGTGTATTGACAGGTCAGCTGGACTGAAGAAATCAAAAAAGGTTCGAGTGGCAATGTAGTCGTGCGTCTCTTTGACGAAGAGGGTTATGCCAATCTCCGCAAGGTGCAACGCGATGGTGGCAAAGTGTCCAATGTCAAGTCACTGGTCGATATCACTGTCAGCGCCAAGGGCGCCTACAAAGGACCCTGGGTTAAGGCTGAAATTGTCGCTGCATTACTTGTCGGTGGTGTGGCCTACTTTGCTGTTACCACCAGAAGCAAGGTTCAGGCTTAAAGTGGGGTCGCCGAAACTAATTAGAGATTTTGTATTTTTATCGAGAATTGTATTTAATTTTTACTGAATGAAATTCATTCATTCTAAACTTCTACATGCTGCATTTCTTATATTATGGGGTTAATTCGTGTTCAAAATAATTCTAAAAATACCCGATACATATTTTACACACATAGTATATTTATGTTCAACAGAGTCATAATTAAAGCCAAAGTGTGGCTTTAACAAATTGTGCAATTATACTCTATACAGGCCAAATTGTCGGTCACACTTCTACGAGAGAAATTCGTCAAAACATCCGCATTCCCGAACGCATCTACTTATCTAGGAAACGATTTAATATCTGGAAAGTAATATCTACAGTAATTAATTACCAAAAACAATTTTTCGACTGGAAAATACTAAAAGAAAATTTCAAACAGAACATGCATTTCCATAAATACTCTTAGGATTATCATCTACAGTAAAGTGATTGTGTCAACTATTCTCTACAGAATATCCGCTTGAAGAAATTATTTCCTACAGATTTTTTTGTGTTTTAGGGGTACATTTTCAGACCAATAAAAACGAAAAATTTCTTTTTAAAAACAGATTTCTTCAGAACAGTTTCTACAAACACTTGTATGTATATTCTGTGGATATTGTGCCTGCGAATTCACTAGGCTTTATCTAGAACTGAGCTCTATAGGAAATTGCAAGCAAGCGGGCTGACAGAAAGATCATAGTAAAAATTGTTATATCGAAAATATGAATATATTAAGCAGCACAAATTAATAATGATGTATGCCAAATCTGTCTGTTTATATATGATATACCTTCAATGCTACATCTTTTTTGTATGAATTCATATCAACCACCATCGTTTTGAGTCAAGGTATACAAAAGTGTGCGATCTTCTTCAGAATGGTCCAAACACGTAGAAAAAGCGAAATCCGTTACAACTATTTGACCAACAATTTGTTTTGCTTCGTTTTAAAGGTGAAGCGAACGGATTTTATAATATCAGCGGTGACGCGCCCCTTAACTGTCAGTCGGCTATGTTCTCTGGTCTATACAAATCATCGTACATTTATTTATATCTTATATGTATTAATTAATAATACGGACGTAATTTTTTTCTGCAGACCAATGAAAGACAACGTCCATAATATCTTATTCAACAGCCCAAGAAAACAATATCTGAAAGAATCGTCTGATCAGTATCAAATGTGTGTTATGCAGATTTTTCGATACAAAATATGTTTCTGAGAGCACTTATCTATTTGAAAAATGTTTATGATGACAATATTTGAGATAGTACATATTAATACCGTTTCCTATAAGTATAAATAATGGGACAGAAATACGTAGGGGAAATTTTCTTTGTCCTATTCTGGTGGTTTATAGAAATTTGTCTTCAAAGTAATTTGGAAAATTGATTTTCGTATAGAGAAGATCATTCGTGGTCGCTTCCCATTGAATAAGGTATCCTCGTGGTCACTTTTCACAGAGAAAACAGTTTAATATAGATAGTCTTTTTTCGACTTATACTGCTATAATCAGCATATCGAAAATATAGTTACGATTTGTGAGAGAAAATTTTCAAATCAATTCTTATTTCAGCATTGCCAGGTAATAATTAAGTTTGATGAACATTAAAGTGGCAAGGTTAGTACGATATATTTCGACTGGCATTAGACAATAAATTACACGGCAACACTCGTTCATCGTTCATTTGTTTAAACATTCACAATAACAGCGTTTGTTGTTTTCTGACGCAAAACGTCAAGATAACAAATCAAAACATTGATCAACAAACCAAAACAGTGAAATAAATTTTGTATTTTTGTAAAATTATGAATTGAAAGCAATAAATAAATAAAAAAAATGCTAAAACTTTAAAACTACAAAAATGGTACCAGTATAATCTTGCGCAGTTAAGAAACATGGTCATTAAGCAAAGGAATTGATGCCGATATAAGCAACTGTTCGCTCAGGACAGTCCCTTTTGCAGACATTAACTTATAAATCGTTCTTAGCTGATCATACTTTCTCCCTGGCAACTTGAGATGTTCTGATGTGTTCACGGTTTGCTCACTTCTTGCAGTTGGGTTCGGGTGAGGAGAGCTGGATTTAATTTTCCATGAACAATATCGATGAGCGTTTTAATTATCTCCGATTGGAACTTTTCATTTTCCTCAACGATAATCTGAAACTTCTTGGTCACCATGAAAAATGTAATTGATTGTCTGTATACATAGTAGGTTTCCCAAATTGTTTGCGTTATGTTACTCATCTGATCTGTTATTGATGAAGTTGTTATCGATCTCTTCTGTAGTTCTTTTTAGCACATTTACGGTAGACACAACAACAGGTGTTTGTTTTCTGATCAAGTTCCTCAAGTCATATTATCAAGAATGTTTTTTATATTGTCCTCCACTTCTATCATCAGCATCCATTGTCCCAAAAAGTATGTGTTGCAACGATCCAACAAACTCATAAGAGAGCACCTATGTCGTACAGCATTGGCAGGGAACAGATTCTGATTCGTTTTCTCCATGTTAATGACTCGGCTCTCCACTGTATCCAATACGCGATTACGCTGGCCTTCAAACACCTGGGGTTTACCACATGTTATTCTCATGTCTCGAATTACCTTTTCGAAACGACTAACAATTTCAAAGAATGGGTGCATGTTGTAATAGATCATCATATTCCAGGATGGCGTAACAACATCCACTGAGCTAATGTGATCCAAATACATAGCTGTTGAATTGCCCAGCTCGGAAATGGTTCCTCTTCAACATTCCGCTCTCCAGTGTTACGGATACCACACGAACTTCGCCATCCTTACCAGGGTGTCCTCCTCTATCCGTCCTAGTGTCCATTTTTTAATTTTTTTCATTTATTGAACAGTCTTGTAATTTAAAGCCTTTTGGCCAATATTAAACAAATTACAAAATGCATAAAATAAATACTTCTTGAATTTGAAAAACAAAATATAACTTGGAATATAAAATTAAATTAACTAGTAACTAATTACCTATAACGCTCAAATTGAAGTGCACCACAAAGTAGGCGATATGAAGGGAAATAAAAATAATGAACAAAATTAAATATTGAATGATGTATATATGTAGGTCAGGCCAAATTGCAAGGTTTTTTTTTTTTTGTTGGTAATTCACAATAAAATGCGTAAATTGAAGTAAATACTACTCCAAAGTAAATGTAAAAATGTATATAAAATAAAAATTGATCACATAAAATCATACATTTAATATCAACCAATAAATACCAAACCAATAAATAAATAAATTTTATGGTGAGTAGTTTCCTCTTTTACTATTACCACATCACTTTCCATAATATTTTCCCCTGGCTGTATCCTCTTTCGTTTTTGCTGCAGCCACATTAAGTACTCTTATTATCACCAGTTCCAGAAATCTTTCAATATACCATTTGTAACATTTTTATCCTCGGCCTCTGGAACATTTCATTAGTAAGGATCCAATATAACCAACTCCGCTATGCATGAATTGATGATATGCTAAAACCCGCAACGACGGCAAATTTGACATTGTTTGCTTCGCATTTTCTTGTGTGCAGCGTATGCTTCTTGCGCAGGATCGAATAAATTTCTTTACTGATTTTTTTACCCCAAAAATCCAGTACTTCCGCTTTATTGCTACTTCTGCCAATAGAATTCCTCCATTTAGCATAGATATGTGATATTTATTCACCAGTAACGCTGGTTAGTGCGATTTTTGAATTACAATTTGATGCATTTCGTTATAATGCATATTGGCATTCTGGAGACGACTGCTGACGCGAATTATACCATATTCGTCAGAAAATGAGTATAAACTCACCATATAGCTTTTTCTATCAGCCGCTGAATTAGTTCTAAGACCCTTTATCTTCTTTTTAAAATTATTCTGCTGATGGCGCAGTATCATGAACCTCTCGGAATTTTTTATCATTTTTTGGTCGTTAGTGCCTCTGATACAAGTATATCGCCCTTTATCATCTAGAAGAAGCGTAGAACGTGTGCTACAACTTGCTGCAATCCGTAAAATTTCAGTATTTTTCACTTATTGCATGCAGAAAATGCGCTTCGTTTGCTACACTAACTGCAACTACTGTTTGTCTTTCAATTCTCTGTAAAGTTGGCCATTCTTCGGATAACTTCACTAGCCGTTTAGGACCATGCCACCATAGATCGTCCTTCAATATTCTGAGCTTGTATTCCTCGTGATGCCACGTCCGCTGAATTCTCTTTTGTATTTACATAATTCCATTGGCATCATCCGAAGCTGATTGCAGCAACCAAAGTTTTTGCACTATTAATTTTGCTATAATAGTTAGGGGTGCCAACCAACCCAGCGGATCAAAAATTTTGGCCACTACAGATAATACTTTCCGCTTCCTTATTTGTGCAATTCAATCGTTGTTAATGTTGATTTTAAACTTATCTCGACTGGATCGTCATCTTTAATAACAAGCCTTTAATGATTTTCTATTCGTTAGAAAGCCATTTTCTGAGATGAAACTAATACTTCTGCAGTTGTGATGTCACTGCTTCCAGGATATTTTTGCATTTCTCAATTGTGTCAGTTCCAGTAATCAAATCGTCCGTGTAGAAACCTTGTTTGATTAACTCTGTTATTTCATCGTCTTCGTCCACTTTATCGACAATGTTAAAAAGTGTCCTTATTGAAATGGTGCTGCCGGCGTTCTGTATGCTACAGTTGTTAGTTTATATTGCTTCAATGAATCCCTTTTGCTATACATTTTCTCCGTATCTGCTGTTTAACGTACCTCCACAATCGCCACTTATGCCCTTTTGGAACTTGAACCGGTGTACATAATGTCATTTAGACTTTTTCTATTCGATGACTTAGCTTTTACATCAAATACGATCCTTACTTTTGTAGTTCGGCTTGCTTCTTTCACTACGGCTTGATGTGGCAAATAATATTTACCTTTTATGGACTTTGGCCTCTACCATATGACCCAACTCCTCGTACTCCTTCATGAAATTAGTGTATTCCCTCCTCAGTTCCTGCTTGCCTTTTAATTTATTTTCTTTTGCTAAAAATCTGCCAAAGTTTGTAATTTTGATTCGCCCAAAGTGGTGTCTTCTTTAAAAGGCAGTTCTCCACCATCCGTCTATCTTCCCCTGTGGTTGTTGTTTCATCGTAGTCTTTCATGCACCAGTGGTCTTTACTTGAATTTTTATTGTACGATTCAACTTTCTCAAGTTCGCGAAATTTCTCTAGACTACGCGACTTGTTTTTGTATTAATTTTACCGGACAGAATCCAACTCAACTTTTTTGCTGAGAATTGTGCGTTTGTTGTCCATTTCCCAAGAAGAATCTATGGCTACACCAATGCTTATACCTTTCATGCCACGTTAGATTTTTTTTTGTCACCTCTTGGGCTTTGGATTCTAGGACCAAAAACATATTGGTCAAAAGTCATAGAACTGCAAAATTGTCAATCATTGTTAAATGGTTTTTGAATTACTACTAAAATTAAATTTGCACCCTGTTGAATGTGTTGACGTGTTATCCTTGCCACTTTGATGTTCATCTAACATTATTATTACCTGGCAATGCTGAGATGAGAATTTTTGTTTTCTCTGATTGGAATTTTTTTCTCACTTTTTGGCGGATTTCAATTTGGTTTGATGAGATTAGTTTGTTATCTTCACGCAAGTGAATTACAGTTACATTCCGTTTACAGTTTTATCTATACCTGGTAGGCGGCATGGTGTGTCTCTTTATCAATTAATAATAAATAAAACGAGTAAACTATCAGAAATTAAAATGCGTCAATTTGTTGGAATTCTGTTGGTCTGCTTATTTGCTGCCTCTGCCTTTGCTAATTCCTGCACTAGTCCTGAAGCCACCGTGACATCGTTCAGCACTCAAGATGCCGCAACTGTAACACAGCTGGCTCATGTCGGTGAATTCACTTTGAAGTGTGGCAATGGAGCTAAGCCAACCTTGTTTGCAGAGTTCCCCTGCGGCAAAGTTGTACCAGTTGCTCAAATTGGCGAAGAGAAATATCAAGTAAGAGAAGTTCAGATTCTGTTTGCTTTTGAAGGTTAAACAATGTGTAATGGTAACGTGTATTGTTGACAGGTTAGCTGGACTGAAGAAATTGAAAAAAGATCGAGCGGCAATGTAGTCGTGCGTCTCTTTGACGAAGAGGGTTATGCCAATCTCCGCAAGGTCCAAAGTGACGGTGGCGAAGTGTCCAATGTCAAGTCGCTGGTTGATATCACTGTCGGCGCCAAGCACGAATTCAATGGACCCTTGGTTACGGCCGAAATTGTCGCTGGAGTGCTTGTCGGTGGTATGACCTATTATTCTATTACCACCAGAAGCAACCGAGACTAATTAGAGATTTTGTATTTTTATCGAGAGTTGTATTTAATTTCCATTGAATGAAGTTCATTTACCCTAAACTTCTACCATCATCGCCGACATGTAGACCAATCAGAATCGTCTGTCGTGGTTTATTATTTTGCGACCAGCATTGTGTTATTTGTTGTTCTAAAGTATCTTTCCCACCAATCAGAAGAGCATGTTGAAAGGAAATAAATGTTTTTTTATATAAATTCCAACCATAATTCCACTCAATTTAAAAGGTTTTATGTAAAAGATTTAAAAATATTAAAGCAAACTGAAAGCAGTTTCGGAGATGTCTATTAAAAAATACAATTATTTCATTGTTTTGACAAACTGAATGACGATTTCAACAACATCGTTTGAAAACAATTGTAATGGATAAAACCAATACAAAGATTCATGCACTATTTATTTTTTATTAAAAATATATAAATTGATTCAGTTGGCTTACGTGTATTAAAATTTACGAACATGAACTGATCTTACAAAAAAGACAATGCAGACAAACAGTGGAAGCCTTCAACAGACTGTGCAGTAGAAATCATAAATAGATTTTTATAATTTGTATTACATATGACAAGACAATTGCAATTGTTGACAATGAAGATATAGAGTTTTCGTTATAAACTTAGGGCGAGGGACGAGAACATTGTGAAATTAAAATCTATATCGGAATACTGATGAACAAATACGAGATATGTATACGAATACGAGAATATGAATAAGTTCGGTCAATCCAGGAACAGATGGGTTATGTGTGTTCAAATAAATTACACAATTTACAATCGATTATTAGCTTGATTTACTGGTTCTCGGTTTTAAAGGTTTAATCTTAAGAATTTCATAAAATGTGCGTTCACCAGCATTATGTATTCGTGTATTACATAATATATATTTTTCAGAGTCGATATTGGTTCACTTCATTACTCAATTTCTAAGTAATTGTAGGCAAATAAATAAAACCAATTTAATAACATCGATTTGTCGGACCTACTTTATTTTTGGTACGTTTCAAAAGCTCTCTGATTTTTTAGAATATCTTGTTACAGTAGGAAAATGTAATGTGGCAACACTGTATGCCGGAAAAAGTAAAGCGACATTAAACGACAAAAGAATAAAATATTTATTTGAATTACATAGATTTCACTCAGTAACAGATTGCTCCGGACTGAGTCCAAAAACGGAGGAAAGTGGTGCTGATGAAAGATAAATTATCCTAAAATTGCTTAATGAAGTACCATTTATGCGGGAGGGGAATCGCAAAAAAAAAAAACTTGGAATCTACTCATTCCGCTTTGTCTAATTCACGCTCTGGCC
The DNA here is from genome assembly GCA_019455685.1 of Philornis downsi. Lineage (NCBI taxonomy): Eukaryota > Metazoa > Arthropoda > Insecta > Diptera > Muscidae > Philornis > Philornis downsi. Next base: position 5,731,598 of record JAHXMU010000057.1, on the reverse strand, counting down.
TCCCATCTATACTGACCGAACGGGAGAACCGAACTATTTTTGCATCAGCTAAAGAAAGTCTTAGAATAACGGCTTTAAAAATCAGAAAATATAAGAGAGCCTTTCGGCAAAGAATCCATGAAGATACTGAGATACTGTGGGAAAAATATTTAAAAAAAAAATTAACTATCATGGTCGTGTAGCATACAGAAAGACGTACATACCTGAAATCAACCTAAACAAACGAAACGATTTTGCTAACAAGTACATAAAAATTATACCAGAATTCTGGGAAAGTTTTGTACGAAACACGGCAAATTACTAATAATTTTTATATGGTATAACAGAATTACCTTGTATTAAAATTACCTAATATTGAACAAATACGAATACTTTTTCTGATGAATTATTTCTTTAGTTTTGCTTATTTTACCTGCAAAAACTAATTAGAACATAATACACTTTCAATTGCATAATAAAAAGCAAATACACTATTCACCAAATGCTTACAGTAAGTGCTGACCACTTTGTTCAATAACAGGTGAATGTTTCGAATTGTAAATTTTGTGTATAAAGTGTGCGATTAATTTTTCACGCAAGTGAACCTAAGAAAAGATAAAACACGTTTTACTTGAAATTGATGGGTATACAAAATTCGTACAGCTATATTCCAATAGCACACGTCCGATGAGGTAAATTACGCAGATTTCATGATTGATGATAACATTAGACGTTACACAGGCGAAGCGCATGAATTAGACTTTATATGGAATGCTAGGAAAACTTTCCGAACTTTCAATCATGGTTATTGAGTTAAGCAGCTGATAAAATTTGAATTCGTTATTAATAAAATGGTTAATTGGTCTGCAGGTCTGGCACCTAGCCAAGCGCTCCACCAAAGGGACCAGGTGGTAAACCAATTAATTGGGTTACTTGAGAACTCACGGGATTTGTAGCCATTGAGAGAAATCGCTTCATAATAAAATATCCAATGAATTGTGAAATTCAAGACATCAGTCGTTAACAGAATGTATTTTTGTAGTAATACAGAATATTCACATTTCGATGTTATAAAAGACTAATACCCAAATATGAAGGATATATTATAAGAGATATAGAGGGATGGTAAATCACGCAAATCCGTTATGATGGGAGTGGCCGAAGCATGTTTCATTTGAAAAGATGGAAGGTTGCAATACAGCTTTGACAAGTAACAGTTCATTTCAATATCATATGTTATATAGTATGCTTTGTGAATAATTTATACATAGTTTATTAAGTTGGCTGAGATGTAGTTAATTATTACAATAGTATCACAGTTCATATGTAAAGTTGCATAAAACAGTATTTAAATTGGCACATACAATGTATGTGTAAAAGTCTGTTCTACGAATAAAGTGAGCGCAATGAGCCTGCGACTAAACGGGCAACAATACACTTGTTTCCAATCACGAAAATAATTTAGTTTCCGTTTGGTTTGAGCAAATAGCAGTTACATGTTTTTTTTTTTTTTTGTTGAATCCCTCTTTGTAATATTGTGTAAGATCAAACGAACAAATAACGATATATCTATCAATTTCAAAAATATGTAGTCCAAAATATGTATGCCACTAATAATAGGAAAAAGCTTGATATGCATTCCCACGATGGTATATATAGGTTTTCCATACGAAAGTTGCCCATTAAAGATCATTTGATGGGTCCAAATTTATAGATCTGATTTTTGATACTATATATGTATGTAAATACACATGTTATGTATAATATAAAATTAAGAAACAATTACAACGCCCATAAAACGACCCTGGCGGCTCACTGTCCAAGTAAGACTCATTCTTATAACTTTGGTAATGTTCTTTTGGTTACAGGGCGAAACTATCGCAGACATTGTTCCTTAGAAAATTCACGCATTATTAATGTACCCACGACGAAGAAAATAGATTATAAATCCGATGGTAATGGAAATACGAAAAGTTACAGACATTTAATAAAAAAAAACGAAATAACTTTAGTGCCGTACAAATAATGTTAGCCTACGCTACGTTTACATTGAAGTTTTACTTTTTTTAATGTCAACTATATTTATTGTAATATGAATACAAATATTGTGTCTTTGTTTAATTTTTGTAGACAAAGATGCAGTTCACAGAAAATAAACGATCATCAGACCTTGGGCCTGAATATTAAAATCGAAGTTAAATTTCTGGTTATCATTCTAAAAATATGCATTGATAGTCTTTACAATTCTTTTACACTGATAACGTATTGAGTTTATATAACGTAAAAATGTGCAATACGGGTTTATTCTGTTGACAATAAAGGAATTTCAATTTCATTTTTTTTTTTTTTTTTTTGCATAAGGTCAAATTTAAATGTAAATGTAAATGCCACTTTATGCCATAACTTTCTGCCAATGTTCAGGCAAATTTTTGTATGCCAGATTGAAAGAGTGACTAACCTTTCAAAGTAAAACATTGGCACAACACGGTTTTTAGGACCACATACATACGTATTGAAGCATTTTCCATAAAAAAATTGCAGATTCCGGATCAGGACCATACATTGGATGTGGCAAAGCTGCCGGCAGAAAGCTTGGACAATATGTTTATTTTGGTGCAATTCGGTGTTTTACGAAATTTGAGCGCGTTTATCTTGCTTGAACTAAGATCCCTTTTGGTTACAGTGTTGTAAAGAACGATTTTTTTCATCCACACTTACAATTCGTTTCGAAAATCATAAGTGCTTATCCGCTTTGTTGACTGAATTTTGTTTAGCTTGCGGGGAAGCCAAATATCGAGTTTTTTAAGGAGTCCAAGCCGTTTTAAATTGTTTACAATGAGCAGAAACATGTTGATCCGATTCGATGGCGACTTTGATTTCATACTCATCAACTTCGTTTAGCCGACCGCTCCGATAACTACTCGTATTTTTGAACATGAAATTTCCAGAACGGAATGTTGTGAACCAATTTTGGTACATGCGTACTTACGAATTGTAATACTTTCAATATATTCCATAAATGGGTAATGATTTATCAATAAAATATATATGTGTAAATTATTCCCAGTATTTTTTTTAGTCTCTGGCTGTTTTTTTTTTTTTCGTTTAATTAATCAACTGTCCTTTTTTTCTTCTTATATTCAAGAAAAAATTGTAATCATTAACAGTTTTTAAAATTACAAAAAGAAACCATTTCCCCATGGGTAAGGATAGTAAAAAGAAGCTAATTAATATTTCTGCGCGATATAACAGACGTCAGAAACTTTATTAATTATGTGTTTATATTAACTATACATGTTTTCATTTGAAATAATAGGTCGGTATTTTATGTAGATTGCCGGAAATTTAAATGACTTCTGAATGATTGCAATAATTTGATTTGAATAATTTAAAAAACGTGTATACGTCTGCATTGATTTCTTAGGTATTTTATGATTTTGTATTGGTTTTTTGTAAACTGCAAAAAACATTTCTCGTACAGAAAATTTCTTTTTTCAAACTATTCTGTGTAAAAAGGAAACGTGCAGTTACATCACACCGTTTCTTGTTGACAGCAAGTACTTAGTGCTCACACTAAAAAAAAAATATATTTAAAAAATATATTTTATTTATATAAAATAAAAAATATATTTATATATTTACCGATAACATCGAGAAAAAACTTTAGGGTAACGCTCCTAGGTATTGGAACCTCTCCTTTTAAATAAATTTGTATACTTGTGAATATAAATCTTTGCACTTAGTAAATAGTGTCAAGTGACACATTCTTTACTGTGTCAATCCTAAAGTTTTCAGTTTTCACATTTTTTTAACATATTAGATATGGCAAAAAAAAATTTTAAAAATTAATTAATGGACTCTTTTTAAATCGAAGAAAATCTATAGACATAAGTATTTCAAACTCCTGTATTGTAAATATATAAACAAATGTAAAATTTTGCGCCACCTACCGTATTTGCAAATAGAACAAGATGTTTTAAACATTTTCGTCGTTATCCCAAAAACCCAGGTGGGGACTATGTATTTCTAATGATCAACCAGCTTTAGGAACACCGCATGTATTTTTCTGTACTACTGTAGAATGCTCTTTTTCTAATATCTGGCTTGTAGCCAATTATTCTACTCACAGATCAATTCTTTCTTTGCTTATAGTTTAGTTTCAAATTCAAAACGCCATAGAATGTTCTCTTCAAACTCTGTACAAGCCACGTCTTGGCAACGCCTCTGTTTCTCTTATATATTTCTTAACAAATTTTATTTGTAGTTTCTTATTGATTACTGCACAAAATTGAGAAAAGCTCCTTAAAAGAATTACATACTACAAGCAAATGTATTGATTCTTAGAAACATACAAATACAACGTTTTCAAATTGGAATCTTCACTGTGGAAAGGATTTCTGTTTAGTTGCCAGCACCAACTGCTCCATTGCCTCCGCTAGTACCAGCAAGTGTGCCACCATTTTGTGTACTCTCATCATCCGATGACAAATCGATCATACTCTCCACCCGCGATGGTGACATGACATAGACAAAGTGCTCCGATTGTGGCGGTTCATTGATGTGGCTACCAACAGCCGGCGGCGGTGAATCGGTGTTGGTGGTACAATACTTTGTATTGTTACCATTTGGCTCGCCATTATCACTATTCAAATTGTCCAACTCCAATTCAATGTCACTGACTATACGCATGCAACGCATTTTCGCTAAAGACTGGAATTTTGTTGGCATTGATCGCACAGAACGTGCCAGACTCAGGAAAAATAAGGTGTTGGCATCGAGATCGCGATTGGCATGTAGGATAGCCGAAATTTCGGCGTCTGAATTTTTGAGACGTTTCGCAGGAGGGGGACCATTTGTTGCCGTTGCAGTGATTGTAGAAGGAATCGTTGACCCGAAGGTGGGTAGGAAATTGTTAAATGCTGCTGTGGATGAGTAACCGTTAGTGGTATTATACGCTAGTGATGATGTTGATGACGTTAAGGGAGTTGAGGAACAGGGTGAGGAGAAACTTAAGTTGATTGCTGAAGACGCCTGCTGTGGCGAGGGTTGGACGCGACGTATTTTTGTAATGAGGGGAGGATTTAAATTTCTTGACGCGTTGGCTGCAGGTGCTGGGGTCACTTGTGCACTTATGTTTGGATATAAATGCAAGTTGGAATGAGATATTTGAGTGTTACAAGTGGTTGACGATGATAGCGACGATGATGAGGTATTGGTGAACTCTTTTTTGAATGTGTCAGCCGACGCAAAGAGCTGAGGTTCTATTATGAGACAACCTACCGAACTCGCTGTGTTACTTGCTGGCATTGGAATGGGGCCCTTAGCTGATAGTGGTGGCAAAGCGAATACTTGTGATGGCACAGTAGAGGTGGTCAGTGATGCTAATGATGAAGCGAGACTAGAGGAAGTCGACAAAGCTAGAGAGGCCGACAAGGAAGTAGACGTGGAAGAAGAAGGATTTGTCATAGCCCCTAGTATAGGCTTGGCTGTCAGCGATGGTGGCAACTGTACTGTTGGCAATGATGGAACCGGCAAGACAATAGCCCCCGCAGTAGCGTGTCCCGTAGTACCTGTGGTACCTGTGGGCAACGAAAGACCCATAGTTGATGTAACAATCCCGCTGCTGGCTGCAAAATTGGGTAAAACATTTGCTAGGGAAGTGGCAAGTGATAATGAACTTGCATTGTTGGCAACAGTAGTTGGCTTCACGTCATCATCTGCACTACTTGTGGTAGCTTTCGTAAGCACTTGAAAGCCCAAATCACATTCGGTCTCATCTTCGTCCTTCGTTATGATAACGCCATTGTTTGATCTGTGGAAAAATTTAGTGTTCAGTAAGAGAAAAGATACAGATATATAATGTTTTAAGTTGTTTTACCTTCCTGGTCCCTGAAAGGGTTTCAAGAATTCCATATGATCGGCATGAGCCCAAAATTGATATTTTCGGGAGGTTTTTGTGCCTGCTCTAAAGGAACGCAAATATTTGGTATAACTATCTCGCAAATTCTTCCATTTCCTTTTGGAGGCATCTAAAACATGAAAAGCATTGAAATTTGCTTTATTTACTGTATTTAAATTGAAACTAGTTGTTTAAAGCAAGTAACCAGAACATTGTAACATGTATTATGATATAATATATTACTTAAATATGTATATCATATACATATATTTCATATATCAAACATTATGTACGACATATACACATATTACAATTGGGCATTTTCTGTTCGAATGAAGTTAGAAATATTTTTTTATAGTAGTGTTTTTAGTAGTAGTAGTAGTGTAGTATTTTTTTAAACTTATTACATTGAACAGATTCAATCTAATAGATGAATTGTTGCATATTGTAATTTACTTATAATTGGCCGGAGGGCTTTAAATTGCAAGCCAGAAATAAATAAATAAGTAAAACTGAACTAAGGAAAGAAAGTTGACACCATACTGCTCTACATGATATAATTGAAATGTCATCGTATTCCATAAGAAATGTGTACTATAGATAAATTTCAATAAATCTGTATCAGATCCAACTTTTTCTGTGTAAATAAACTTAAAATGTACCTTTCATACTAAAAGGCTTTCCGGAATATGTTTTTTAAAACAAAACTAAGGGTATGAAACATAAATTACCATGTAAATCGTCTAAAAACGTATATATGTCGATTGCTCTATAAGATATAATCTAAATGTAATCGCATTCTATAATATTTTAATGTTATTTTCTAATGAGAATTATAATTTCTCCTTCACCGCATAACTTTTGTAATCGGAGTAAACTAAATTTAAATAATTGGCTCCAATTTAACGGTTGTTCTGAAAACTACGTTTATTTATTTCGTTTTGTATGACTATAAAGTTTATAAACCTACAAAACTGACAGTTTTTATTTGTTTGGCCTCAGCTGTATACTTCTTAGATTCAATAATAATTTTTCTTATAAGCTTCTACTGATACCTAATATTAAGAGTTTTTCTCTGTTATGTTTAACAAGAATAATTTAACGAAATGTAAAAACTGCAATTTTTCATTTAAATAATGTGTAGAACTCGAAAACGTTTTAGGAACTTTCATATTTCCCAGTGGAATGATAATAATATTAATCTCAACTATGGTATCAAGTATTATTATTGAGCAAAGGAGAATATATGGAAGAATTACAAAAATTGTAGCGAGCAAACTGACGTGTTATTTAACAATATTCATACCAGGTTTATAAAAAATTCTTTCGGAATGGTACTTCTTCTTTTGTTTAATCCTATTTTTTATAATTTATATTCTTAGTTACTTAAATGCAAATGAAATAGGTAGTAGTATTTTTATGAATGTATAATATCGTTTTTATTTTTGATAATTTTAATTTTTGATAAATTTTAACATAATTAACATTTAGTTTAATAAAACGAGTGTTTTCGTCTTGCTTGGACCGGGATGTCTTTCGATTGACGTCGCTACAAAAACCACATTTTTCATCCCCATTGATAATTCATTTTACAAATTGTCATTTTGATTGCATTTAAACAATAAATCGTAAGTGCTTATGCGCTTTGTTAAGTGGAGTTCCCTTATCCTGTATGGAACCCAAATATCCAGCATTTTGCCGGGCGCACGCCATTTTAAGTGGTTGAGCGTAGAATTTTCCAAAAAGGAGTTTTGTGAACAAATTTTAGGACGTGCGCTCTGTTAAGGCATTCAAGCCATACACGTCATAAATATCTCGGATTTTTTTTGAAATAAACGAGTAAAATATGGCAAAAATTCTCCTTTTGTACATCCATATTCACAACACGATTTAAAAGTAAAGTGAAGACTGAAAATTTTATAATATATCATAACTTACTTGAAGCGTGAAATATCAGTTAGGTTATGTAACGGTATAAAATACAATTGAAGCTTGAAATATCAACGGTTTGTGTCAACACAAAATACAATACAAGCATTTCAAAAATAACAAAAGTACTATCTGTGTTGAAAAAGAACGAAGTTTCTTTCTTACCAGCCCAACATAATCATTATCATGCAACTAGTAATATAAAAGCTTATTGCTAGATCAGATATATAGAGTGATAACCAATGTTTTGTGTATTTGTACAAATTATTCCTGAGCAGATTTTGTAAACATTTCCATAAGGAAACCCTTTTCTCTATTGTAACGAAATGATTTAAATTAAGCTATCCACCGGTATTAAAATAAGCCATTCTGATAACAGGACCAAAACAATAATGGCCTGGGGCAGATGTCTGAACCATCTGCTAAAGGCGGTGATGTACATAGATGAAAGTCGGAAGTTCCTGCCAACTTATGGAAAACTTTGTGCTGAAACTAGTCATGATAGATATTGAAACCAGCTACTAACAAAGTCTCTGATAATAAAATCACGCACGTATTTTTTTGTTCATAATTTTATTAATAATAGTTATTTTTTTACAATGCTATCGGAATCATATAATTTGTGTGATGAGTGTGATGCGACTAAAGGAGTCTAGAAACGGAAGATTTTTTTCAATAGCATTACGGATCCAGGATCCGTGCAAAAAAATTGCCAAAACGTTAGTATCATTTCGTACTAATGTCTTATTGTTATTTTCACAGGCACACACACACACACTATGTTTTCATGATTTCTACCGTTTGACGTTCTAGTTTGCCGCCAGAAAACAAAGCCCACATCGAATTATTTTCAGCGCAATATGTACTTGTCCATTTTGGCGGCGTCAGTTGATTTTCGTTTAAAAGTTATAAATAGTAAACACTGGGTAGAGCGTCGTGTTACGGTAGAAATTCACTAACAAAATGGTTTGATATATTGAACCCCATTTGGGGAAAAAGCGAATGTGTTAGTATTTATTTGGTGTTTTCATACTAAACTTTTGGCAACCTATGTCAGATAAATATGTATGTTAGTGTGACAATTCCTTTACAGAACAGAATTCAGAATTCATACAGAATTCCTTTACAGGATTAATAAATACCATCTGGAGTGCCATGGAAACTATATGTAACCATTTATAATATGAATTTTGTCTGTTTACTACACCTTCACAAAAAATGAGGTTACTTATTAATTATACGACAAATATGTGACATCCGGAAACAGGCATCTTTCTGAACGGTACTTTCTGACCGAATGGGTTTTGTAACGTTTTTTTAAGTGATTGAACGATACCTACTTGCCTGGCTGGCTGCTGAACACGATAACTAGCGTCTATCTTTATGAAACCTCATATAGCTTGACACGGCTAAATACAAATACAAATAACTCGTAGACCATAGCAACTTAATTTATTTGTCCATTTAATTGCTCTATTTATTTACTCGCTCATATCTTCCATACAAATTGATCGATTTTCCGAAATCCAATTCTCTTTAACTCCTATTCCTTAAGCTGAATAGTTTGAAATTTGTTTTATAATCATAAGTAGCCATGATACAACTGGTACCAGCAATACAAAAAACCCGATTTAATCTATATATTTTTAAGTTCATATCTTTAAAGTCGTTGCACTAGATAGAAACTTCATTTTGCGTGTGAAAATCCTAATTCGTCGATTGCAGTAGCCGAAATTTCTGTCTATTACATACCATACAAATTACCAAATGTAACCAAATTATCTAATTCGATTCCAACCAATACAGTATAACAAAGCAAGCATTAGGCTTTCATTAAATTAAGTTCTACAAATGATTGATAAAAATATTGCGTTTACCAAACCTCTTCTGGCAATCGGTACAATTTTGCACCAATGCAATGCTGGTTGAATTGTTCACCAGATGTAGGTTTCATGTGAGTATTTTTTTTACGAATGACGTTTTCTTTCGAAAAATCTTCATTTAACATAAAATAAGCATTCGTTGCAGTCTTAGCCCTTCAAGCTGGTTTATTATTTATAAGCCGATGTGAGCTGACCGATTCGGCGGCTGCCATGCCTTCTAAAACATCGGCGACCACAGGCTCGTTATCTCTTGACTTGGTCCTCTGCTTGCCGCTTCTCCCACCCTTTGCTCCCCTCTGGCAACATGCTGAGTGAGTGCAGTGTTTTGTTGTTTTCTACACTATCACTGTTTTGTTTTTATATCTCTTTCGTATTTAGATACATTTTGTGCACTCTAAAGCAATGTGTATCTAAAGATACTTTTATTTTTGTTTGTGTTTTTTTTCGCGAAAAGAAAAAAGAATCCAATTCTGTTTTCTGACATTTACTCGTCGACGTATAGATGCAAACACATGAACGTTCGAACGTACACACGATTAACAGTAACAATTTTTGCTCGCTCAAAATCGAAAAATGCATTTCATATTCGCACTGACACACACATACACGCACACTCCGTAGATACTCTTGCGAATGTTGGGCTCTCTGTGTGGAGGCACATGCATACATACACACATACATGTATACATACCTACTGATAAACCAATTTCTTTGGCTATTTGAGTCCAAACTTTTAATTTGACTTCGACATTCTTGTAATCCGGATGGTGGGTATTGTAGACAACATCGTGTTTCTTGACTATATCGATAAAGTCCGTGGTGTTATCGGAGGTCGTCGACGATTCGCTAGTGCCACCGCGTTGGTGGGTCCTCATCGACTTCAAGATGATGTTGTTACCGGGATTTAAAGACTCCTGGTGATGGTGGGTACCCATCACGAATGGCGGAGCTGCTCCACCGAGATTTCAACGAACCGCACGGGGGGAACAGGCAATGGGTATGACTGGCTGCTGTGGTTGATTTTTAGTTCTAGAACGCGAGAAGTGTGTAGCTGTTGGTCGTCATTGATTCAAATGGAAGCGCGAACTGCAGAAAATGTCCAGAAGAGTAGTTGTCGTCGTTGCGTTGTTGTAGTAGAGAGGAGGAACAATAACACTGCCTGCTGCCTGTGCTTGTTATTTTACTGTATTTTGTTGTTTCTTTTTTACTTTTTGTTTGTTTTGTTACCCCGCGCACAAAACGAAGAGTTTTTGCTGCGACACTGAGATGTGATGCGTTGCGTTGATGATGCGACCGCTCCGACAAATGTTGGACACTTGAATGAGACGAGACGACGATAGAGATATGCGAACCAGCAAGCAAGCGACCATCGAACGAACGACAACCACCGTCGCCGCCGCCGCCGCCTGTTTTAGGTACCAGCCGTTGGCGACGTCAACCAAGAATGAGAGCAGCAACGGTGGCGGCGGCGGCGACGCCAGCAACCATGACCATCATGACAGCGTCGAAATAAGCGAAACGTTAACAACAACAACAGCGGTAGCAGGCCCCTCAATATAGCCAACCGCACCGGCAGCAAGAACACAAAACGCTGCACAGTATCGCGGTTTCATACACAAATGATCCTTGTAAAGGAATTATTGCGGCATAAGTAAAAATTGATTAGAACAAACCTATGGGGGGTCTCTCACAGAGGTATAATAAATCCTGATATTGTAATTTCAAGACGCAATGTTAATGCTGCTGACGGATTGTAAAGGACATTCGCAGGCTGTAGTTGCTTTATTATTTTGACCAGAGGCTTAACTATAGGTATATGTTCTGTAAATGGTTGCTCCATACTCTTGCGACGTGTATGAAAGCATAAAAAAATTATTGAAAACATTTTTCCCTTATTCTGGTTTCTTCCTGGTTTCCAATATGGGCAGATTTACAACAAAATTTCAGTCAGGTGAACTGACTTATAAATAAGGTAAGGTACTCAATATTCGATATTTAAAAATTTGTTCCAAAAAGAAAACTATCTTGAAAAACCAGATTGAATTTGAATGCCTTTTTGAATTTGGGTTCAATCCCACATACAGTCACCTATCATTATTTGAGAGGAGGTCGCCTCGATGTGTCTGACGAACACTTTGAGTAGTCGAGTAATCGACAAGTCTGGTATATGCTTCTCAGACTGTCCAAACGTCGCCGTTAAACTGCAGGTCCCATTGAGAGAGTCTAAAACATAGAATGCGTGCATGCTCATTGAATGTGAGAAGCTCTCCCACATCTCATTTATGGGATGCAACAGAATTTGTTTTACTACAATGAATTTGAGACCCCATAATATACATTAATTGTTGATTGATTGCTTTCAAAATCTATATCGATTTAAGCACATCCATCCGTCCATCCCCACGTCTATTGGAACGATAGTTGCAAATTTGCAGGTTAAGGATATAGCTCGTCAATGCAAGAAATAAATTCATAACATAATTCGGGCCGTCTGAATTTTTGGTGCCTCTTCATATATTATGTATGTTAAATTTGTGCTGATGAGGGCTGAATCAAATCAAATCTTGAATCGGTTTAATATTTCATATTTAAAAATAATATTTAATAATATTTCATATTTAGAAAAATTGTCACATGTGCTTCGTTTTGAAATAGCCTGATATAGCTTTCATCTAACCTAGATCTCAACATATGCTTTATGGGTCTGGACGCACCCTGTTGGAAATTGACTATATCAATCCAATTAAATAATGCGCGAAAATTTTATTGGTTTAAAATATACGTGAACCGAAAGTCATCAATGTCTGGATGTTTTCTCTGGAATCCTCTCGATACGATTAGTACAAGTTTAGGCCAGTTTTAATAATTTATAGATCATAATGTAACTTGTCAGTGTGGTTTGGCCTTCGTCCTTCTCTTAGTACAGGCTTTCTTTGTAGTACCGTCTTAAGTATATTTGCCATACCTACACGAGTTTCGAATACGATAGTTATCTTAAATAGTTTCCCATGAAAGGAACCGGACGAGAATTAGATATTATTGTCCTAAAGACACAAATTACGAAGAAGATCTGTCAAATTTTGACAAAGGCGAGCATAGGATGGGGAAATTTATCAGCTGTAGTATTTTTTTCACCCTATGATATGTTCATGTTGGTAATTTTAGTGCTTCAACAAGTTTAACGTGTATAAATCTTTATAGTTTTGAGAGTAAAAAGAGTTTCAGTTTTCCTTTTAACAAGCTCTCAAAAAAATATTTTCTGTATAGAGCAGCGTAGCTTTTTTCACAATTTACATTGTTTTTGGCATTTCCCCCTAAATATGTTAAATAAAAATAACCCGCTTTTTTAGCACTCAATTCAGATAAATGAATTAAAAACAAAGCTTTAAAATTATAGAAAAGCGTATAACCATCCAGATTCAGAACTGCAGTTTTCCAGGTGGGGCCCACCATCGCGAGCGGAAGTGAATCAAAAGCGTTTTTATTTTGATATGCAGAAGCTTGGAAAGATGTGTATAAAATGGAAGAGTAGAAGTTATTTGCGCAAAAACTTGAAACATTTAAATTTTTGTGTATGAACCTAAGAACCTAAATCTAATTAAACTACCGAGTTCCGTTAAAATTCGTTAAGTTTTCCCTATTAAGTTTAAATACGTATGTGAAGAATTGCAACATTCGGTAATGATATGATTGTTGGGATTTTAATACCTAGTCCTGCCATATGTTCTGTTACAAATATAAAACGCGATAAAAAAAAACAATATTCATATTGTATTCAAAATTATTTCATTTGTTAGAAGACAATATTGGTTATTAAAAAAAATTGTATTCACTCGAAATGGCCGCCTTTCGCTTTAACACAAGCTTTCAAACGGTGTGGCCATTGGGCTGTAGCCGCACGTAGGACTTCCATGGAGATCGAGGACGCTGCTCTGGTTAATGCTGTTTTGAGGCTTCCCAAATTTCTGTGGGGAGTCTTGCAAGCCATATTCTCCAATTCTGACCACAAAGCATAATCCAGTGGATTGAGATCTGGACTCCCTGATGGCCAATCTTCTGCTGCTATAAAGCCAGGAATATTGACTCTGAGCCACTCCTGCGTGGTTTTAGCTTTGCGCGCAGGAGCAGAGTCCTGTTGGAAGATCCATCTACGTCCATTGAAAAGGGTATTGGTCAAACCCTTCACAACACCCTCTAACACATCTTTTTGGTAAACCTTTGCACTAGTTTTTACGCCCTTTTCACAGAAATGGAGGGATGTGACACCATGGTGGGAGACCCCCCACCAAACCATTACGGAAGAGGGATGATGGCCACGTTGAACCCTTGGAACAACTTTTTTCGCTTCCTTAGATGAAGTGGCATAAATCTTGTCATTTTGTTTGTTGAAAACATCTTCCACGGTAAAAATTTTCTCATCCGTAAACAGAATGTTTTCATGGTCATTGTCCGCGTGCCACTGCAAAAGTCGCTTGCATCTTTCCAGCCTAATTTTTTTTAGCTGAGGAGTTAGAAGATGCCCCGTGGACCGACGATAGGCTTTCATATGCAGATCATCCCGAATCAACCTTGACATGGATCCGGTTGATATATCCAATTCCTTGGACATGATTTTCTGCTTTCTAAGGGGATTTCTCCGAATTCTTTCACGCACTGCCTTTACTACCGCACTCGTACGGACAACGCGCGGGCGACCACTTTTTGGCCTGTCTTCTACTCCACTCCATGTTAATAGATTGCAAACTGAAACCAAACTGACTAGTATTCTTCACTAATCAGTGCATGTGTTCTGAAAAAAAAGTTAACGGTTCTATTCCCGTAAGAAGTTTTGAACGATAAGCGCTGGAAATTGTGTAACAGAACATATGGCAGGACTATGTAG
>JAHXMU010000057.1:5687590-5702026 GCA_019455685.1 Philornis downsi | reverse complement strand
ATACCTATATATATTGTTATACTTGATTTGAGACCCTCTTGTATGGAGGCTATATCAAAACATATTTACATATTTCAGTAAAAGCTGTGGGTTTTGTTAGCGATAAAACCTGGTTTTCGCGGTCGACATCGAAAACGTACGTTTTCAATAGAATTTATCCTTGCGACAATCAAAATAATTTCAAAATTTCATTAAAATTGGCCTGTAAAGGCCCACCTGTATATCGTGTTCTCAAGAACGCATGGACAAGAATACATATAAACATTGGTAACTCGAATCAGAAAGTCAATCTCTGGCGATCGGTACACCATGTCACTAATACAGGGTGGCGCACCAATTGCACTACAATAATAAATTCAAATAACTTTATTTACTCAATGTATTTTATTTTGTATAACTAATTGGTTTTGAAGATGAAATGAAGTGATCTCCATGCTCATGCGGGATCTCCTCAATTATTGTTTCAATGGACTGCTTCAATTCAATCAAATTCCTTGGGTTCGTTTTGCACACCTCTTGCTTGACATAACCCCATAAAAAAAAGTCTGGTGCAGTCAGGCCACGTGGAGTTTCTGGGTATTAGTTTGTTTAGGAATTTTCATTAGAGCCGCGTCATAACCGGCCTGGCTATGTGTGCCGTTGCTCCATTTTGCTGGAACCAAATGCTGTTGAAACAGATATGTCTTCGGCGTAGTTCTGGGTGAAAAACTCCATCTTTAAATAACGGTCCCCATTGACAGTTACTGTTACAACGTAACATGATTCGTACGCCACCCTGTATCTTTGAGTGTCATACCTAGCGGCCCTAATAATACCGGAATAAACGTGTTTTGGTCATTTCGAGTTTTGTAGAAACGATTACTGAATTATTTTTTTGCAGCATACATGAGAACATTTGATTTTTGCAAATGCAACATTTGCTTCCAGATCATTCTTTGATTTTGAACTTCCGGTTTTTTGGTTTTGCCCTAAACAATGTAGATTATTAAAAATTTTATCAAATTTCTACACAATTCATTCGTCATCTTTTAATAATTTTCAGAGCCCGCAACCATGTCTCCTTTTGACGAACATTTAAAAAACGTTGATAATCTCATAAGCATAAAGAATGAGGACAAGAAACCATACACTGACATTTTTGACTACATTAGGGACTGGCTGATCGAAGGAATGCGTAGTGTCAGCCCAGTTTTTAATAAACTTTTCGCTGACACCTACTTATTTGGTAAGTACTAAGGATTCAAAACTGGACTTGCTTACGTTTACTGATTTCGATATTATTATGCAAACTAAATTGAAAAAATTTTTGTCGTATAAATATTTCAAATCAATTACGAGGGCGGGCGATCCCAAACCTAGCCGATCTGACGTATAGACGGGGCAAGTAGTTTGAAATACATTGTTTTGGTGAAAAGTGACAACCTTATAAAACATATGTTTTAAGTTCTGAGGCGTCGCGTTGTTTAGTATTTTTATTTGAGCCATCAAAAGTAAACGATCTCAGTGAATTTGTATATATATTATATATATATATATACTAGCCGACCCGGCAAACGTTGCTTTGCCTTCAAATTTTAGCAGGAGCAGAAATAATTGCTTTTTAATTTGTGGTTTGTATAGGAGGTACCACTCCCCATTGTCCAGTCCCGCCCATATTTGCAGCAGCACTTAAGATATGTACACCAAACCGATGTACCAAATTTTGTTCAAATACCGTAAACAGGAGCAGAAATAATTGATTTTTAATTTTTTGTTTGTATGGGAGGTACCACGCCCCTTTGTCCAATTGGACCGAATTGTAAATCTAAACCATCCCGGGCACCACCCAGACGCATATACAAAAATTTATATACAGCGCCTTCCAGCCGTTTAGGAGGAGTTCAGTGACAACGCCCGTACAGTAGAATTATATATATAAAGATATGTATTAGTTAGATTCTACTCTGGGGGAGTCTGCTCCTTCGTTTACGACTGTAATATACTGCAGAGTTTAAACGATACCGTACGAGTTGCTAACACTAACACCGTATTGGTCGACCAATTCAGGTGTCCACGCCAGAGACGGTTAAGATAATGCACAAAAAGGGTATTGGATGAAGGTGCGCAAGATAGCTGTAATGATACGTATTTCAAAAAGTGCTATACGTCGTATATTGACCAAATATTTGAAGATGAGAAAGCTGTACGCAAGACGGCTGCCGCGATTGCTTTCAATAGAGCAAAAACAACGCCGAGAAAATGTTTCAGTAGAGGCGATATTTCACAGGACTTCACAACTAATGCAAAGGAACAGTCAAAGCAGTGGGCTGAAAGGGAAGAATCGTGTTCAAAGGAAGCGAATATGGTTCCATCTGCATCTGGATGTTTTTCGGAATACGCATTGTATTATTTTTATTGATTATCTTCAGAACGGTAAGACCATCAACTGCGAATATTATGATAATTTATTGCAGCGCATTTAGGTGATGAAATTATGAACAAAAGGCCGCATTTGCTGAAAAAAACAATGCTCTAGTAACACATCCACTATTGCGATGTCCAAAATTAATAAATTTTCAATTCAATTGCTTCATCACGCATCTTATTTGCCAGATTTAGCTCCATTGGAATATTTTCTATTTCCAATATTGAAAAATTCCTCGATGGTAAAAGATTTGCCAACAATGAAGAGGTGGGGTCTGCGGTTGATAACTATTTTAAGTAGTTTGACAGTTCTTACTATATATAGAGGTTATAGAAGCTATTGAGTATCGCTGGTAAAAATATATAGATTTAAAAGGAGATTACGTTGAAAAATAAAGAAAATCTTCCCAACTTTTTTGTGTCTTTGTTACGTCGGCTTTGTTTTGTGATCGCCCTTGTATTCATGTAGACCCGTACTAAGTTCGTTCACTTGAAAAAAATGTTTTTATGCCCATCATCCACATCCAGTCAACTGGTATCTTACAAAGTATGTGCATTCTGTCAAAAAAGTATCAGGAATTGATCATTTAAACTTATTATATCGTCTTCTAAGAAGTAGGCACCTTTGAAATAATACATTTATTTCCGATCATTAAAACATATTTCAAGAGACTTCATGGCGGCCTTGAAATGATAATTTTAGTTTTGGACAAAGAAAAATAGTCAGCCGGAGCCGTACCAGGTGAATATTTTGTATTTTGGTATTTGTAAGGTTGTTGGCAAGAAATTCGTTCACAATAATAGTCTTGGGGCCTTTCTCAAAACCGCATAACGCCCAGAACTTCTGGCGAGAATCTTGACTTTTAGCCGACTTTTTTTTGTCAAACTTGCAAACTCACGAGTTTGAAGTTGGAATTGACTCGCTTTAGCATGTCTTCATCGACTTTCACGCGATTGAGATTTTTCGGAACTAGCTAATCGTGTAAAAAGATGCTGTTGTCGAATGCAATGCATGCATTTTTGATAAAATCGATTCACAGTAAGTCTTCTGTAATATTATTAGCGATTCGGCATACTAAATTCCATTTGCAATACAAAAGTTGAAATAAATTGTAAAAAATCGCAAAATATACTTGAGATGAACTGACAGAAACGATCAAAGTAAACAAACCAAATGACAAATCGCGCTAAAATTTCACGTCAGAATAGAGGATAATTGTGCTAACTTTGCGACAATTATTAATATTGTGACAATCCCTTTAAAGGGGCTTTTTAACTGACAGATTCCTATTACTTTTTTAACAGAATGTATAATATTTGTGGACTAAGCTTTTCTCGGAAGCGGGAAATGATACCGCTCAATATTTCCAGGAACTCCTAATTTGTTACATCAAAAAGCTCTGTTGTGATAAGCAGGAAATTTGTCAATGCTTTTTAATAGTTTCTTCGATTTTACTGCAGGAAGCTATCCAAATCGAGTGCGGCTAATATCGCCAAGTGAATTCGACGTCCTTATAATTTTGGCATTTCCATTTCCATTAAAATTAAGTTGTGAAGAGGATAGCCCAGGTTTCATACGTCTGTATATGAACGATATTTTAGAATACCTATTCGACGATGACAACTACTACGATGTTTATAGCGAGTTTTACCATTTGGTGGACTATGATACGGGATACTTAAGACGGACAAATTTTCGTAGGTGGTTCCACAATATCATAGAACGGGCTATTAAAAGACCCCTCAGTAATAGATATTCCATATCGTATGAGAAACGCGCGGTGGCACATACTATTTAAGTACGCGACTGCTGGTCTCAAAAGAATGTCTCGCTTGACTTTGTGCCTGCCATTTCATTCAAAAAAGTTCGCTGGATGCATATTCGCGGATACCCTCCTTTCAAAAGACGTTACTTTAACAGCTTTTATGCGATCCCAAAGCGTTCATCTGGACGTGGTAAAGCTATCGGCTTGTACACATTCATGATGGTAAACCCAATGGCTGAGCGTGAGTTATTGTGGGATAAACAGAACTTGAAAATTGTTTACCGATTGCTGAAATCTTTGCGTGATCGTTATGAGTTGGACCGCTTGAAGAGTGTCTTTCTTATCAATATCTTCCTGTGGGAAGTAAAACGACGGCGCCCTAACTTTTGGAATAGGCCTGTCGGTTTAATATTCGTACATGTAAGTATAATTCTCATAAAAGTATAAATTAAAAGCGAGACTGAAAAATAATTAAACGTCGGTAATATTTGTATATTCACTTGCAGGTGCTGTCTAAATTGTGCGATTGTTTTGAGAAACGTTTTCTACCGTACTTTTGGGTGCGTGACATGAATTTGTTGGACATACTAAAGGATGAGGACATCACTGAGTACTCAAAATCCCTAAACAGCATATTCGCGACACTTGTCACTTATCCTCAACAGACTCAGTTGACGTTATATCGTGCAGCTACGCATTTCGATATCCCTTCCGATGATGATGATGATTATTAGGATGACCTCAAAGTCAACATATATGCAATACGTAATGGCAAACGTGTATCTTTCAAATAAAAAAAGAATTTCGTAAATATCTCATAAGAATCCCGCCCGTTTTGCGCGATTTTTAAAGATATAAATCTATTTTCAATTTATATCTTTATCTTTTTTTTATTGCCATTTCATTTTGAATTGTCATTAAAAACTTTTTTATGTTTAATTTTATGCCTTGCAAATTTTTTATGTTTTAAAAATTAAAAAATTGAAGTAAAAATTTCAAATTTGCGAAATACAAAAACACAATTCATGTCTGTCGTTCCGATCGAAGTAGTGATACCGGTTTTGACTTATGTATAGAAATGGTAAAAAGATAACTAGCCTTATTTGAGTTGAAATTTTTTTTTCGTAAAAAATATTTTCCCTTGATAATTGACACGATAATTTTATGGGAATTGATCAAACAATTTAAAATTGTTGACAAATAGGCGATACGAATATTAATCTATTAAATCGCGACATTTGTACTAAATTTGTTCGACAAAAAAAGAAAAAAATCAACAAATAAAAATTTCCAAGCGAGTTTCAAGTTGGCCAACCTTAGAAAAATTTTATTTGAAACAAATTTGATTGCATATTAAAGGCAATGCAAGTCAATGTTCATAAATTCATTTTATCTGCAGAAATACAAAAGCACATTCAAATAAAATAGAAACATATATGATTAAATGTGGATACTTGAAGCCATTTCGAAAATGTGCTGCCAAACGATCCCAAATTTGAAATTTAATTGCCAGTACATAACCGACGACATATTTCATAGACGGCATAGAATTTATGTTACAACAGAATATTTACTTATCATTGCTTTTGTTTGCCTCTATCCTGGAACATCTTACCTATCAAAATCATTTAAAATTTATAGAACTCTACACAATAATGTGTTAATAACAAAAATTTTTCTCATCAATATACAGGGTTATAGATTTAGTGGTTTCAAAACCGCTGGTCTGGCAAGGCTGTCAGCAGTTAAATACCTGTCACTTGAAATGTTATTTATTTAGTGAAAGATTTGTCATTTACGAATATGGATTATTTAACAACCGAAGAATGAGTAAAACTAGTTAAAACTTGCTACAAAATTGGTGGTTCAAACGTGGATTTTAAATCGAACAAAATTGTCTTCAACGATGAAACTTATTTCTCTCTCCGTGATTACGTCAACAAGCAAAAGTGTCGCATATGGGGCTCGGAATGATTGTGGAAAAGCCAATGCATCCGGAGAAAAGCGACTGTATGATGCGCATTATGGTCTGGAGGTGGCATTGAGCTGTAATCCAGATCCGGTCATTTAATCCAGAGGCAGTCATTTAAAAGACATTTTATTTCGTGTATAAGAGCAAAGGTCTAAACATTATAATGAAAGAAAAGTTGCTTTGAAATCATGGCTTTATGTGTGTTTTACTTAAAAAGTCCGTTCATTACAGTCCGGTCAATAAGACAGATTTTGTTTAGAAGTACTGACAATAGTTTCAGGGAAATGTGTGTTTTTTTTTTTTTTTTGTAATTAGCTGATTGTATCAATGTTCAGCCATTGCTTGCCTCTATCCTGGAAGATGTAATCTATTAAAATCATATAAAATTTATAGAACTCTGCAATAATGTGACAATAACGAAAATCTTTCTCATCAATATATTATAAATTAATATAAAATCCGTTCAATAAGACAGATTTTGTTTACTAGAACTGACAATAGTTTCAGAAAGCGATCTTTTTGTAATAATAGTGCACATTTTGCAGAAAATTTTTTATTTTTTTTTTTAAATTTAGCTTTCCTCCACAGGAAATGTCTGATTATGTTTTACTAGTATAAGAATAAACATTGGACCAAAAGTGCAAAAGTTATTTCACATTTCATTAAATTGCATCGGAAAAGGCGCTATTATCGACAAATTATGTGCAAATTCAGTGCTGTCACAGCTGTCTCGCCTGATTTTAGTGTCCAACGATGATGAGCGTTCATAAGTGTTAAATTTAAGAATAATAAGAAAGTGCTCACATTGTGGCGCTGTACTTGATACGAATGTACTGAAAGAAAAATTTCTAAAGAATGTGAAGATATTCTGTCCCTACGCTTTTCTAAGAAATTAATATCGCCAAAACCCTTTCATGCGTTTCAAAGCTTCCGTATATAATATAGAATATGAAAGTTGTTATGCACATAAACACTGAAAAAAAATTAACTGTTGCACCTAAAAATTTTAAGAATTTAACGAAATTGTCTATTGCCAAACTTGAGGCCCGTTTCACCTCCTTGTTGTATAAACGACAATGGAAAATAAATGTAAAACCAGTATATCAATGCTTTTTAAACGAAAACTTTTAAGTGCAAACTTTATAGGAGAGCATTAATAATATACCCGACGATACCAGGCCATAGCCACGAGTTGAAAGGAACGCTGGCCTTCTGAACACAGCTTCGAAGACATACACTGAGGCAGGTCGTCTTACGCATATCCAGTAGCGCAATAAGGATTAATTAGGAAACATCCGAAGGGTGATTTTTCACATATTTGGGCTATTTAATTTACAGTATCGCAAAAAGATTGCAATGGTGACAGATTTTAAGCAATTTTGTACTTGCGTACTGTTTGTGAAGTTGGCAACGCTATTCTTCTGGACTTTGTGCACCTTGAAGATCTGGTTGTGGAAATGCGCTAAGTGGAAATGAAAGGAATGTTTTCAATAATGGATAAAACGGAAATTAAAATTTCTTAAACCGGCAACATTTTTTTTTATACTAAAACAAAAAATATGCAGTATGATTTCCATGTTTGGAATTGGGACGGAAGGAAGGCATTATCTGATCTACAGCAAATAGTTCTATATAATTAATTTTAGTGCTAATATTAAAAATTAACTATCTAGACTTATTCAGAAAATCTTTGCCATAATGTGTCCGAAATCATCCCAGCCAATCTTATCTCACCCTCACTAGTCTTTATTTCTGTTTTAAAATAAACTGACAACCTAATTTTAAAATACTGCCAATAAATCAATATGCTGCCTTCAGTGTTGCAGTTATTCTTCTGCTTTCCAGGCAACTTGATGCAATTTATGTGTGCATCAAATTTCAACTTTCAACAGTATTCTTCTTATCGGAATATCTGTAAAATTGAAAAATTATATTAACTACCCTGTCGGTTCTGCTCCTCTAATAAGGACTTTTACTTTAAATAACACAACATGAAGGGTATTCATTGACACTTTTCGTTTTTATTTTATCAACCTGGAATGTTAGCATTTCCCTGGGCTATCGTAAAAAAGGGACAGATGAAAACCCCAAAGTGAAAACTGTCTGTTAAATGTCACACATGACCTCAGTGTGTGTGTGTGTGTACGTGCGCCGAAAGTACTGACTACTATTCAAATAACCCGTAATAAAGTTTTAATATCCACTTTCGCTATATTTTCTACTGTGGGACGAGGACAGCGGCGCACATTTGACACATTTCCTCAAGCAAAACAAGATGGCCTTAACTTCTCCAAACATAAGTTGATATCAATTTAATAGGAAAATTAATGAGATCATCACACGACATTAGTTATCCCAATTGATTATTGTTCACATGTAAGGGACGCAATATTTTTCGTCATTTTAAGTCCTACAAATTTTGTTGGTTACCTTAATGTGGGCAAACTTTATGCAGACTATTTTCATATATTGCGAGTTAATTGAATAACTTGTTTTATGGTCTTAGAGATTTCCAAAAATACATTGTATACATAGTTAATACATATCTGTAAGAAGGTTGTCCAAAAATTTGTTAGTGAATGAGAAAATAAAAATATAAAAATACCAAACGCTTCTCTCATTCAATACTTTTCGGTGTTTCAGCACCACCATTATCGTACTACATCCTGGCCCAACCCCCTGCGATTCGGATAATTTTTGGTACATACATATATGTTCTACTTGGACGTGTAATAAGTGGATTGGAATAATTAGATCCAAAATCGGAAGACCCAGAGCCTCAGTTTATCCGTTCAATAAAAAAAAGTTCTGGGAATTGATCATCTAAAAAACCCACTTAAAGTGGTTGACTCTAAAATCTTTGCCGCTTGATAGACCAAACTCGTCGAAAAAGGGACGAAAGATTTGTCGAAAAAAACTCATGGATTTTTGCGCCATCATAACGCACAATCTCACAACGCTATCATTGTGAATGCATTTTTTTTGGGGGAAAAAAACAGACAAATATCATCAAAAACATCGCATTCGGTGACACCTAAAATATTTTCTTTGACTATGGCTTGAATTATTTTACGTTGAAAACATATCCCTTTTTGCTCGCAAATTCTTTTTTAACGATTTTTTTTTGTACAGATCCAGATTTGCCGTTTTTTACGCCCAAAATTTCTTTTATAGTGAAATTGATTGATTCGATTGAAATGCCTACATTATCAGCGAGCCGATTGTTAATCGATGATTTTTGAGCATCAAATTTCGAATTTTTGGATGTGACACATCAGAGATCGGTGGGAGTCCGGGATTCTATTCTTCTTCAACTCGTTATGGGCCTTCCGAAATTCTATTTCGCAAACAAAATTTAATGCAAAATCACACATTGTAAAAATCACCTAAATCACTTTTTGCGTCGCACAAAAGCAAGCATAGATCAAACACTAACATAATTTATAAACTTGAAATAGACATCTGTGAAAAAAAACACAGATGTCTGTTCTACCAGCTTAGGTAAAAAAAGCATTTCTGAGACTCAATATGAAAACAGGTTTTACTTTTTTGACATACTTTAAGCAGAGAGAGAGCGAGCTATTTTTTTTTTTTTTTATTTTTTTTTTTTTTTTTGCGCCATAAAACTGGCGGTTTGTTAAACTTTCGTAATATTTTTAAAGATTATAATCTCTGCTTTTCTTAAAATTAAGAAAATAATAACATCCTTGTGAGATACGATATGTTAATTTAAGTAAAAATGATAATTATAATGAAAACAATGTATTGTATATTTTTTCCAACCATGATACGATGAACCAAATATTGGAGTGGACGATTCCTTCACCGTATGATTACACAAAATGTAAAATGCGGACTACTATGTAGCAATAAATAATTTTGTGTTGTCCAAATTTTCTCACATATCTTCAGTAAAATTAGGTAGCGGTTTATTTCGGTTATACTTTTAAATGTTCTGTTGCAAATTTCTTTCTTTGCATCCGTTTTTAATCAGACTACATAATGCTAAATTTTAAATTTCTTTTTCTTTTTTTAAAACAATTGCATTGAGGATATTCTCATATATCATTCGACTTCATTTTACATAAGTGGGAAATTCGGTTTAAAAATGGCAGTTTCTGTGTCAAAATAATACATACTCGTAGGTATGATAAGAAAGTAATGCTTTTTTTGGTCAAAACAAATTTAAAATTTTTGTTCAAATAATTAATTTTAATTTACAATGTAAGTCCCATTTCGTTTAATGATCTTCTGCCCCCGTTCAGGCACCCCCTTTGATCCCAGTTTGGAAAGATGACTGACCTTTCCCAGCAAAATTCTGGAACAACTCGGTTTTTAGATCTCGATTATTATTGAAGAATTTTCCGCACAAAAAATTGTGAAGACTCCAGAGTAAATGAAGGCCCAAACGTATCAAATTAGGACTATAAAGTGGACTTAGCATCACGTCCCATTCAAACTCTAATAGTTTCTAATTAGCCTTTGTAATCTACAAATTCAGCTCTTTTTTTCTTTCAGTGCTTCATCATCTTTTAGTTGCAACAATAGTTGACAGTAAATTTTAAAATTTATGGTGTGTTTTCTTGGAAAATAACGTCTAACGTGCTTAGATCAGGGTCTCCTTCGATCGAATTAATTTTTCATCCCCAGTGACAATACGTTTCAAAAAGTGATCATTTTGGTTGCGTAAATCGTAAGTGCCTCTCCGCTTTCTTAAGTAGATTCCCTCGAGCTCTGCCTCGAGCTTTTTGATGAGTCCACATCGTTTCAAATCGTTTTCAATTGTAGCATGCGACGCTTTTATCTTCTCTGGGACTTCACGAACAGAAACTTGACAGCCGAAATAAATATTTATAATAACAACTTTAAATTCGTCGCGGAATTTCTCGTGGCAGTTTTGACACGTGAGTTTTGTTAAGGCGTGATTTAATAATTAACTGACTGATTTGACTGATCAAAAATAACAAAAACTCCACTTGATTAAAGGAAACCCAAAATTACTTGCTAGAAGACATTTCATTAGAATTTGTCGAAGATGGCAGTGGAGTGGAGTGGTGGAATGCTCTGTATCGAAAAATATACACTCTGGTGTATTTTTATGAAATTGTTGTGAAAAATTAACAAAAGGATTTATAAAAATTGGAGAAAGGTGGCCACGCCTTGTAAAATTGGAGTGCATAATAAATTTGTAAACCCGCCAGCTACGCAATTCAATACGCTTTGTTGGTAATTCTTAAAATAAGGAAGAAATTGCCTCTGTAAGTTTGAATCAATATTCCAAGCAAATTACGCCCCTCAAATTTTTTCTAAAGGCATATAATCGCAAGAAGTAATAGTGCAACATTTTGATTCGATTTTTTTAATTTATTCGTTAAAAAAAGATGATGATTGAGAAATGAAAATACATTTTAATTACTTTCTTTATTTTTTACATATTCGCATGATAATAATCCTGTACAAATGCGGTAAAAATAATTCAGCAAACCCTTTAGAAGATCCAAGAAAACAGGATCGGCACGTACCACCTTTTTTTCGACTATGAACTAACTAACAAACAAGACAAAAATTTTATGAAATCATAGCTGAGTTTGGTGTTCCTGCGACATGAAGTTTTCTATAATGATAGACGACAATCTTACTGAGTTATATTACACCATAAGAGGGTTTATGTAAGACTACAACATTAATACAGTTTTGGAGATGATTATGAGGAAGGGTAAAGTAAACAAGACTCGTATTATCTTCAATTAAAGCCATGTGTTACAGACACCATTGGCAGGAAACTGCGAGATGTTATTGCAACCTTCTCAAGTTTTGTGTGCTGGGAGAATTCCTGAAAAAAATATACTGCAAAATATACGGACCGGTTATCGTCAACGGCGAGTATCGACTTCAAATTGTGAGCTGTACTAGACGTGTACTGCATTCTTGGCAGTCAAGCGCGTTAAATGTACAGAAGACTGCTGTGATTGTTACACCTTGTGCGAATGGATCAAAACGATCTCGCAGTAAAAGACCGAATCGCATGGAGTTCTTTCCTAGTTGCCATGTAAAATAAATTACAATTTGTATTCTATTCGGTATCGTTAGATATGACGCCGTAAATGTAACGATTTCTGCCTAAAATACAATACTACAAATCAAAGTTTCGAAGTACCTTAATTTGTGAGTTAAAGCGATTTTGAACCTAATTGTTAGTTGGCTAATAACTCGTTATAATAGAATATAACATATCGTTCAATATAGTCTGCCGCAAGGATGATGCAATTAGTCTAAGACTTCTCTAAGGTTTCAATGACTGCAATTTTTTCATTGCAATCATCGACTTGCGACGTGGTACGTTCGATTGCATTCGCCCTTCAAGCGATACAATGGTGCCATATAATAATAATATTTGGTGTTCATTGCTCTTCCTTTTTCAGGGTAATTGGTGAAAAGAATACTACGTGAAGGTCAAAATTTGAAGTTCATAATCTATACGTATGTTTCGTCCATTCATTACAACACTCCAAACTGAATCAGTACCACGTTATTTTTTTGTTCCACTGTTGGCAAACATTTTTCTCTTGCCGAATTTTCATGCAAAATAATAGATGTACAGTTTTTTGGTATCTTTAGGATATCGTCTGTCTCTTGCAACTTTACTCTCCAATTATTAATGGTAGTTTACGGTGTAACCAACGCCTTTAGATGCTCACTGCGTTTGGCATCATCGATGGTCATACGACCACGTCTAATTTCGGCAAACCATCGACAAATTACTATTTTTGATGGAGAAGAGTAACCATAACACTTTTCAAGCCATTGCTAAATTTGAACGGTGTTTTCCCATCAAAAAATATTGTCAATTTATCAACAACGAAATTTTGTTTTTCATTTCTGCAACACAAATAATATGAAAAGTCATGAAGTATTGATAGGCCATTTCCAAAAAGTATATCGAATTTTTCGTCAAAAGCAACATTTTTATGCTAGTTAGTGTTGTCGGCCAACAAAAATTGCTATCATTGGAGGCGATTGGGTCGAAATGTCTCAAATTTATGATTCCGGCCTATTCTTCAGAAAGACATGTCACCATAGTGTCTTTAGCACACTAATAAATCGGTCAATTCGAAACGGCACATTACCATTTGGCAGCCAAAATTCTATGGGGCAATAAGAAAAATCAATCACCGAGCGCAAATCATTCAATGTCAGCTATCAAAGGTCGACTCAATCAATTGATTTTCTGAGCACTCCAAACATCGAATGGATAAGTCATCCGCCCAGTCTTTGATTCTACGATTTCTTTTTAATTCCCCCTATCAAAAAAAATTGAATTATAAAACTCGTTCGGATTGAAAAAAGTGAAAATTAATTCGAATGCATGACAAAGTGTATTGGTCTTCGTTGAGAGTATTTTGAAGAGCAATAAAGACAGTATCGATGATAAACACTTTTTTCTCAAAACTGAAGTATGAAATCTCACATCGAAATAAAAATGTCTTACTTTGCTAAATATTATATAATACTATTTATCGTTTGTAAAATAATCATGCTATAATCGCTCTTTAAATTTGGAATTTTCCCCAAATCTGTAGATTGACGTATATTTTTGATCATTATGTTTGATTTGACTAATGGGAAGAGAGAGATAACCATTCGTCACATCGCCAACAGGAAGTAAGCGCTTCTATGAGGCTGCAAATGTAACACAAATGTGTATGTACGTATGTGCTTATTATCTTAAGCTCCAACTTATGTCATTTAATCAATACAAAGCTCATGCGGATATCATGAAACGTAATCGATATTTGTGAATGCTCCAGAGCTGCGGCGAAGGCATCAGTCATCGTTTTATGGCATCGTATTGAAATTGCGGCAAATACAACTCGACGAGGACAATAATCGCATTAAATGACAACACAAAGACAAAGAGGAATAACTGAAGTAAATGCTAATATGACCAACAACCAAGCGCACATTGACGACATGGTTGGTAAAACGGTCTGGCAATGATGACTATGACAGCAAATGAGTACCTTAGGTGCATTTGTGAGTAGGCATTCACTCATCCAGCCATCCGCTCAATTTGAAACGCCACCGCCTAAAAGGAAATCATTCACCGACCAACTAGCCTATTCAACGGCCAGCAGACGGACCCCTCAACCTGCCGCCGAAGTCACTAGCATGTATTGCGGCGGGTACGTTGCCACTGCAGACAAGGCTAACCTGCGTTCTAACATGACCATTACAGAGTTCAGTAGCAAATTACGTCTAGCATTCACATTTTGTAGTTGGGAGCAGGGGCTTTCC
>JAHXMU010000057.1:5651900-5672590 GCA_019455685.1 Philornis downsi | reverse complement strand
AGAGTTCTTTTTCTTCTTTGCTTTGCTTGTTGGCTTTTAGTGCGAGTGAAGTTTTTGTTTAGTTTTTGTCGTGAGTTCATACGGTTCGGATGATAATTTGGGGGATCTCTGTGTCCACCGCTTCGTCTGCATAGTCTGCTGTTTTTCAGTTCGATTTGTTTGAAAGCGTTTCGTGCTTCTAACTCCGCTCGCTCGCTATCCGTCGTGAATCTACTAAATTGAAGTAGTTTTCTTTTCTATTTGTTTGATTTTCTGCTAATATTTTTAAGTTGCAACAAAAAAAAAAAAATCCGTGAAAATCCTGGGCAGCTCCCAGAATTGCAATTGTGTTGTGTGTGTGGCTACCAGGCGGCTCCTGTGTGAGAGTGTCTGTGAATGGTGTGCCGGTTTAATTTACGGATTGACAGCTGTCACCTGTGCCCCGCTGCGGCAGTGATGTGTGGTCTGGTGATCCTCAAAGTGCTGGAGAATGGAGTTTACTCTTCGACTGTAATTTGCCTCTGCCGGTCTGTCGAATGGTCAATGGTCGGCTGTTTTGTGCTGTAATAATTTGTTCCCTTTCGTTCGCTCGCGTTTAACTTCCTACTTTGACCAGTTGTAAGCGTTCTACCTACACTTGCACATTGTGCTTGTGGGAAATTAAGTAAATTAGTACGAACCAAATTATCACTATTATTCTGTTGTCCGTCTTTTGGTACGTACGCACGCTCTCGCGTAGCTGAAGAAACTTCTCTGCTTGAATTTACTCCGAATTGCTTGCACTACATTTTCGTTTCATCAGCCTACACAAAATAAGTTAAAACAAAAAACTAAAAATAATGAATAAAAGTGGGTAATTCGTAAAAAAATTATCGTAGGAAAAGGGAAAAGTTTTCCCCCCGAAAATAAAAGAAGAGAGCTGCCGCATCAGCAGCAGCAACTGCAAATCAGCGCATTAGAATTAAAGAAATCGAACAAAACATCAAACGAATATTAAACCTCAAACGAAATCATATGATACATCTGTAAGTTAAGTGAAGAAATAAAGTCCATTTTCAAATGTTGTTGTAGTTGTTTGCTATAGTGCCCCTAAGTTCGAGAAGTACAAAAAGCAGCAAAAGAAAAAGTTCAATAATTGTTTTGTTCTACTCCATTCTGTTGCCAGCTACTCCGGCAGAAAGAAAGTGCAAAATCAAAGTGAAAAAGGCAAAATCAAAGAAATCAGCCAACAAAGAAAGACCCAACCAAAGTGTGGAGTGTTAAGATAGAGAAAAATAATAAATCTGCCCGTCGTTAGAAAAATCACTGTTGATGGTGATCTACGGTTATCAGCTGATGCTGCCCAGTGTAGAGACACAGACGACAGCATTTACGCACTTCGAACTGTCAATTGCATTTGATGCGTTTGCGTCTGGATTAAACGAACAAAAATATCGTTAAGCAGAGATCCAAAGGTCAGTAATGAGAAATCTAAATAAATTCTATTATGTACACAAATTTGGCAAGGTTGAAGATGGAATGTTATTTCTTGTGTTACGAAAACTGAAACTTAACACTCAGAATTGTAGTTGCTACACGATAACACTTCCGCATTGAGAAGTTTTTCTGGTTTGACGATATGTAGAGGCAAGTGAAGTTGTGCATTTGCGGAAATCTGAAGTTTAAGCAGCACATCGAACCACGATTACAACTTGAAAAGGAAAATTATTATTCTCATTAAAAAAAATATTTCATATATTTTTTAATGAGAACAATAATCTTCTATTCTTTGTAGAATAAACACTAAATTGTCTAGATTAGTTGCTTTGACTTAGCTAAATGTAAGGCGTAGGAAAAAGGAAATCTATTACTTTTCATATACATGGTTTTAGTAGCCTGTTTTTCGGACGATCATTGCGTTTGGATCACGAACGTTTGACTTGACGTTGTTGTAAATGGCGCAGATTTTATCACCAGTCACCGTGTGCTTGGACAGTAGTTTTTTGAGAAAAAAAATTTTATTTTTCTAACACCATCTATCGTAAATCGACCGAATTTATACAATGCGGGATACAGATTACTAAAGGCATCTATTGAAAAATTGATGGAAATGTCCATACAAAATATCTAGCCTTCTATGATCTCAAAATCGCATCACAAAACGACTAATAATCTGTAAATTTGTGTAGCACTTATGACCTCGTTGCCCACATCCTTTCGTTAGGTGTTATATGTTAATAGTTCCAGTAGGCCAAATTTACATACAATTTCGTTGAGGGCATCGTTTCAATTTGATATTTTTAGTAGTGATATCAAAATAGTTTTTGCTTGAATATAGTTAAATGAACTTTCGTGAAAAAATCCAGCGGTCTTAGTGACTAGTTCCCGATTCCTCCGTGAGAGATAGCTATACTCTTATCGTTCATGCGGAATTTGCAGTTCCTTGATGCTATTCGAATATGCTGTAATTTTTTGCATAAAAACTCATTATGAACGATTATTCACAGTGGTGGACTTCAAAGAAATTGTTTGAAAAAGTTCTTAATATCTCTGCTACATATTATGATTGAATTCTAATCAGCTGACCACTAGTAACTAGTGAAAATTGTTAATGTCAACAAAGGGCATTATACTTATGAAAAATGTGTATGGAAGAACTAACTATCCGCCGGTCTGGCAAGGCTGTCAACTGTTAAATACCTGTCATCTAAAGTGTTATTTATTCAGCAAAATGTTTGCCATTTACGAGTATGGATCCGTTTAATAACTGAAGAACGCACAAAAATAGTTAAAAATTAATACAAAAGTGTTGAATCAATTATGGTCGTCATAATCGACCTACTGTGCAAGAAATTTCAGTTTGAAGAGATGTAGTCGTAACAGATGTAGTCAGGACTGTGCATTATTGCAGTGTACACACTGCCAAAAATTTTGCTTCTGTTAGCGAAAGCGTGGCGAATAATCCGAGTTTCAAGCTAGAGCGCTACGGCCGTAAGATAACCGACTTTTTTGGCCTTTAATTGAAGGTTTTAAACTACATGATATGTATGTGGTTTAGCTTTATTGCATGAGTTCCTAGAAAGCGTAATTTCACGTTTTAGCGACATCAATTGACCTTCAAGATCATGTCGTTTGATGCCACCAGTTTATTTTTGTGAGGTTACGTCAAAGACTGTTTTTTCGTTGAAATCCCCAAACGTTGGAGCATTTGAAAATCAACATTCTTATAGTTATACACTAGATATCGCCCGAAATGTGCGAAAAAGTTGTCGAAAACTAAATCAAAAGGATACAATGCTGCAACCAGTCCAGAGGCGGCCATTTAGATGACATTGTGCTTCTTACATAATAAGGTCCAAGAATTATAGTCTCACCGAAACCACAGCTTTGTGTGTTTTATTTAATTTAAGTTTTGAAACCGAAAAATGGGTAAGCCGATACATCCCCATTCTGTTCGTATAGTCCTACCAAAGAACTATACCCTGATCTAATCTGCCTAAATGCATCAAAATTACGTTAGACCCAAGACGTCAAAAATTGCAAAAAATTATCATTCGAATTTTGTCGTTGCGGATGCTTGGCGGAGTAAACAATTTTTTTTACAAAAGTATTTTGGTTAACTAAACATCGGTCAACATATGGAAGTCGCTAACCTGATGGATTCGAATTTGTAACAACCAAATATGCTAATATTAAACCTTAAATATATGAACTAAAAGACTGAAGCCTAATGTCTCACCAATTCTCACTTTTGAATTAATTTAAAGTTAATCTCCTCGAACCTACCTTTCGATCGCGTCACATTAGGGGTTCATTTCAAAGTCGCTGAACATTTTGGTTCTTTTTTATCGATAGCATTGTTGAATTGTGAAACTTTCCAATTGTGAACTAGCCAAAATATCCTTTACAAACATATATTGTATTTGTTTAACCGTGTCCGCGTCATAACGTTAAGTTGATATCTTATTGCCAACCAATCGAATGGCCGACCGAACAATGACGGACTTACCATCTGACATCCTTTTTTTCATAATGATTTGACTCTACTTCATTTGTCATTTGCTCATATAAATTTTAGTTCTTTTGCTTTTTAATGAATGTTAGTGATGGGGGAGAGTTTCGTTTATTAATTTGAAGTTTGTTTGATATTTGATTTAAACTCCGATTTCTCCGACCTGACAATTTGTCAGTTGTCAGTTGAACGAAGTTTGCTTTACGCGCTGCCAATGGTTCACTTGAAAAGGAAATAGGAAAAGCGTGGTTTGAATGTAGAATAATTTCTCAGGGTTTGTTCAGGAATAAACGATTTGAAATTTTTTATCACATATTAAGGATAAATAAAATGGAAGCACCTACGTACCAAATTAACTAAAAGTAATACCTATACATAGTTCACAAATATGAAGAAGGAGTAAAAACAATATATATATGTATGTATGTTGTTATGTGAACTTGTTGCAAAGAAGGGGGAAGAACGTGAAGCCGACTGGAAAGTTAACGGTTATGATTTTTTAAAAATACGGTAGTTATAAATCACGTCGGCTACATTTCGTCGCAACAAACAATCAACAGCGGTTACTATGCACAGCCTTGCTTGAACGTTTCAACAGTACTAGAACGTTGCCAATACAGCGAAGAATTGCTTCATCAAGCAATCTATCCACGTATTTAGTCCTGCGAATATTTTCTATTTTTAATCGATAGAGATGATTGAGAGTGAATCAAATTGCCAGTGCAGAGAGTCTAACCGGAGCAACCATATTATTCGGATGGCTTGAAAATTTGAAGACTTATTGGATCAAACGCATAGACCAGTATTGAAGATTATATACATGAGTTAGTGAAACAGCCATTCCCCATTGTGTTTCCATAATAACCCATTGACCTGCCCTCACACGAATCGCTTAGGGAGGGTTTTAAAAGAATTTTGTATAATTTACGAAATATACGCGATTTTGAAATGTATGTCGTCAAAAACAAAGATGACAAAAACCTGTTCTCACTTATATCAATATTCAGAGATATTACTTAATTTTTCAAAAATCGCTGTTTCAATTAGACCCCAATAATAGTTCGGGTCGGTCCCCCTACTAAAAACGGCTTTAGATTTATACATTTTGCATATCATTGTT
This sequence comes from Philornis downsi, assembly GCA_019455685.1. NCBI lineage: Eukaryota > Metazoa > Arthropoda > Insecta > Diptera > Muscidae > Philornis > Philornis downsi. The sequence continues at coordinate 5,667,500 of JAHXMU010000057.1, read as the reverse complement.
CATGGCTGCATTTTAGTAATTTTTAATTTCGACGTCAAATTCTAGTAGTGGCTGTTGCATTTCGATCCCTACCCAACATATGGTCCAATTTTTCCAAAGAAGTTAAGCACTTTACAAAAATGTTTATATTTTTGAACTCGTCTTTGACCAATATTTAATAGCAGGGAGTGACTAGCCTATATCTTTTTAGACTCACCCTTGTAAACGCATACAAGTACAATATTAATATCGAATAACTTCGGTTTTGTTATAACTGCACTTATATAATTTGTCCTTGTAACCATAGGAATGGTATGTGGCCCATTTAATTTTGAATAGAATTCGATACGTTTGTTTTGCTGGCACTTGTTCTGATTTTCTCGCTTAAGATAGGCAAATTTGACATTTCGAATAAAGTGAATTATTCCGAATTAATCTCTGAATGCTAGGGAGAATTTCTTTGTTAGCTTTTATTTGGAAGGCAAAATAAAAGTGAAAAATGTATTTTTGAAAATTTTTTTTATATTTTTAAATGTCTAAAGCTTGTGATAGAACTATACTCGCCAGGGTGAGTTGGTTTTCGTATCAATCATATGAACTTTATTATAGGCTTTTGTAATTATCACTCGAGAAATTCCTTGGGCTTATCATAGGCCTGACCCAAAGTGATGCTTCCATTTCACAGGACTCCAGTAAAATGGCATGTCATCAAAGGCATGCCCCGAACCAATTCCTATAACACCTAAAAGGTGTGAAAAATTGATTTATAAAGAAAATAGCCCCTAAGTTATCTCTCATGGAATAATTTTTGCGACTACAACTTCTGCGTTTCCGTATAGAACTTCAAGACTACATCACAATAGTTTTAGCGCATGCGACAAACAACCGGAGTGTCTTGAGTTCAAAATCGATTGAGGATGTTGAGAGGACCATTGATTTTATTTTATGTATTTTTCCCATAATATTTATTTTCTTATAACTATCATCTAATTTAAAACAACAAACAAAAAATTTAAGTTTTAGCGTAAATCTGATTTTGCGATGGGAGGTTGACATATATATATATATATATATATATATATAACATATAAGTGTAGTTATAACAAAACCGAAGTTATTCGATACTATTATTGTTCTTGTCTTGACTCGTATTTACAAGGGTGGGTCAAAAAAGATGCAGGCTAGTCACTCCCTGCTATTAAATACTAGTCAAAGAGTTCAAAAATATAAAAATTATTGTATATAATTGACTTAAGCAAGGTTTCTAGTATCCAATCATTAGTTTTTCGATACACTATACGGATAAGCGGGACATTTTCCATCGCTTCATAACTATGGATGAGATTTGGAGCCTTCATAGGCTAAGGAACAGTCGAAGCAGTGGATTACCCTATCGATACCGAATTATATGAGAATGGGTCTATCAGGCAACAAGGCGACGGCAATTGTTTTTTTTTTTTTGCTGTACGAGTACGTGTCGTAATTCATATCAATTATTTTGTAAACGGTAAAACTATCATAGGTATTGAATCGGATCACTCTTAGTTTGAAACAAAAACGGTCGCCCATGACGAATTCATAAGTTATCTTCCACCAGAAAGACGCATTTAGTGGCACACAAAGGCATGGGTCTGATGGCAAAATTGTACAAATTATGCTAGCGTCACTAGCTTTGTACCTCCCATTTCCTATTGTCTTTATTCTAAATTGAAGAAATGGTTTTTGGAAGGACAAATGAAAAAATAATTCATGAAAATATGTTTATTTTGAGGACTTCGATAAATCGTAGTATGTGGGAGACATAAACAACAGGAGGACAGTTTGTTTAAGTTTACTGCTTTAAAAAAATTGCCAAATTTGTATTTTTTAGTTTTCAGTCTTTCTTTCTAATGTTGACACTTTTCGGGCTGCGTAGATTTTTGATGCTAATCTTATGACAACGTTAGTAGATATAGTCTTAATTTTTATTACCATATTTACACAATGCTTTGTGAAAATAAATCTTAAGAATGTCTTCATTTAGAATCTCAAATAAAAAGTTATGATTTTTTTTAAATGCCAAAATTTTTGGAACTTTTCGAAATTGTTTTTCTTTTGCCGGAATATCCGAAGTTTTCGCTTTCATTTTATCACAAATTATATTTTTATCCACCAAAATTACCGCTTTTATTGTTGTGAATGAGCAAAACATAGAACTATTTTCGAAGCACTGTTTCCGCTGCCAACGGATTCGTTTCAAACATATCAACTCTCTCTTCAGATAGTCCAGATATAATGCGGCTGTTATTAAAAGAGGAGCAACTGTCACTTTGTATCGAATAAAAATAAGTTCATTGCAATTTGATGCAACTAAGCTAAAGACTATGAAGGATTGCTGAATTTGTGTACGAAGAGCTAATAATGAAGAGTTTTATAATTAAACTTGGTTTTATTGTTTTCCATGCATAGAAATCTATTCAATTTTCCATGCTTTCAAATCATTTTCGATTTGTTTGATCGAGGTATCTCTTTGTGAGAGTTTGCATTGGGCGGTTGGTTTTTCCTATTTCCTATTGCCAGCAAAAACGGAAAAGCCAAAGAAACAGATAGTAAATTGCTTCGAAGTGCTCCTTCCGCGAACAACTTCTGTTGGATTTGGACCGTTTTGGAAGATCTATATGGCCAATTGAATAATTGCATGATCGTCACCTATGTAGATGTTGCGCACAACTTTTTAAACGTTTGTCAAATTATGCGAAATCCAACGATAAGAAATTTTTTACGGCTAGCTGATTGTGCAATATTTTATTTATGCTAGACATAGATCTACACGAATTTCTTGCTGGAGTGGACGTCGACCACGATTTAGTTTATCATATCAGTTTGCTACAGTGCTGTTGGATTTTGCTTCATCGCCATATAAAGAATTAAGTTCGTCGGTGCACTTTTGGCTTATTAATCCATGTCGAAAGCTAATCGAAATCGAATGGTCATGAGCTAATTCACTTTTTGGCCGAGATTAATTTTTCAAGTCACCACTAAGAAAAGAAAATGTTAAGAAATTCTGGGTAGGCTTATGCCAAATTAAGTTAAACTTTTCCATGCAAATGTCAGGTGATAACATCTGCTAACACTCGTGGCTGTTAAGCCTCACTGTGTGAATGGTCTCCCCCCTATTTGTAGCTGTGAAAGTACTTTTTTTAAAGTTTTCCATTTTTTGTGCTATATGCAGATAACAGGGAACTCTGGTTACTGTTTCATGAGATTATTCGTTACTGCAATGAACATTTTCATCGCTTACACCATTGTAGGATTAAACAATTCCTAAATAAGTTCAAAAATGTGGTTTTGAAAGTTTAATATCGTCATACTATGTATTAAATCCACACCTGAAATCGTGGATTTTTCGCAGCTTAAGCAGTCATTTTTAATAACTGAATTACTAATACATAGAAATACATATAGGTTAACCTAGTTGAGCAGATTAGCCTAATCATAGCTTGTAAGAAAAGTCATTCTTTAAACATTATTTACGTATTCACACAGTGCAGCTACAATTTCATTGAAAAAGAGAGCGAATAAAACGAGCGATGCACTTAAACAGTTCAAGGTTACAGGGGTCAACATTCTTTCATTTTTATCTGTGGGGTCAACACACTCTACCCTACCTCGTTTCTTCCACCCCATAAAAATTGTTAACGGATTTATGACAGCGCTCTCCCGAAAGTAATTTCTTTACTACTTTCAGATACAACAGATACAGTTTTATTGGTTAATTCTTATTGCCAAGTAACTTATTTTCTAATATTGCCCAACGATATTTGTAGTTCTCCCTTCTCTCACCCTTGGCGGAAATGATTGATGATAATCAATAAAGTTAATATTGTGTAATTGAGTGTTGCACTAATAAGGCATTGACTGACGCCTGTTTTATATCTTATCTCGGACCATATTGGTAGACAGAGTAGCGAATACCGGTAGCTGGCACTGAGGTATCTACAACCCGACATTACGCTTGGGACACACCGGAATTATTATTCAACATTGGTTACTACGGGTAACAGCAGCATTGTGGTCAAACGGGCCAAACGATGATTACTGATGCGGCTTTGTGTCTTATCAGTAATTCTGATGGTGTAAGTATACGTTTATGCATACATGTTCGGCGTGAGCGGTAACGATTAACGTTCGGCGGAAGAACGGAAGTTGGCGTCTCACGGAGTGACGATAGAAATAACGTATATAGTCTTATCAACCAAAAATGTTGAAAAGATAGTCACTTTATGCGTTTTTGTTTACTTATTTCAAAAAATTGCGAAGCGAACGGCTACCGAATTTTTCGTAGTTCTTACAATTGAGGTTAGAGATGGGCGCGGCCATTGTGTTCAAAATAACAACGGAAAAATACGGACTTTTCGGAAAACGAAGTAAAATTCCGAATATCCAAAACATTGCAAACGAATTTTGGTTCATCAATACTTAAAAAATTGGATGTAGAGTTGCCAAAATGCTCTTGAATATTGTTTTCAACTTCACAACAACTTAGTAGCTTTTCAATTCCATTCAATGAATATCCATAATTTTTAAGACAAAAAGGATATAGGCTTATAGTCCACTAATTTATTTGGCTTCAAAAATTGTTGAAGCATCGCAACCGAAAATTATTCGACAGACTCTTCTATTAAGAAAGAAAGCAAAGCCAGAATCTAAAAATGGACTATTAATGTCGCCCGATTGCCGTCGAAAAACGCCACAACATTTTGGGCATATTAGTTGTTATACGACGACAAAAATAAAGGGAAAAAGGATCTTTTCGACTTTTTATTTTATTCAGAAAGACTTATTTTTCATATAATCCAGGTCGTATTTATTACGACCACCAGAAACACTTAAAAACGTAATATGAATGCATATCATTCAAAGATTTAGCTATGGAAGCTATTTAGAGCCATTCACAGTACTTTGTTCATACCAAATCTGAACGTTATCTATATGCGAATGTAGATGTCACTGCAGTACTGCAGAAAAGTAAATGTTAACAAACTTTCAATTGCCAATAAAGGGGTTTCCCGACCGTTTGCATTTCTTAGTTTTCCTATTATTATTTGCATTCTTTGATTTAATGGCAGTTTTTTTTTATTGTGTCTATATTTATATTGATATATATTCGGTTTTTTTTATAGTCTCCCACTTTCTTTACATTCAATTGAATGTTGGAATATGTCGGCAGATGAGGAATGGGGGACCGCAATAAAACTCCCCAATCCATATAAATAAATGTCTGCTATAAATTCAAGGCAAAGATAGCCTCATATCTATGCGTACTTCTGCTTCTGCATAACTCCGCCTTCATTCTCCGCCACTCATTGTATCCATTAAGTCACATAACCAAATCGTATCTATTATTGATGCCGCTAACTTTGTTGATGGAAATATTGATGTGTAAGTTCAGTCAGTTGGTTATGAGGTTTTGCAAGCTAAAATAGTTCAATGCGAACTGCTCATATGGGAAATGTAGACCGTAGACCACCCAGCTGTGTGACCAAATATAACAAAGTTTTGTTTTCTTTATGACATCTAATGGAGTTTGTTTTCGTCTTTTTCGCTAACTTTATGATGACAACGGGTGATTGTTGGTGCCATTATTGAAAAAAATATTAAAACTTAAAAGGGGGGAAAATAAATATAATTAAACCAAAACAAAACAAAATACAAACAATGGTTTTATCAACAGACATACAAAAGTTATAAAGATTTCTTGATTCTACGAAACGTTGAATTTACAATTAATAATTTAGTAATAGAAAAGAACACAGACAGAAATGATAGAAACTGCTTATATATAAGTGCATTGAACAGGGTTTTATAGCCTAGCTTTTAGTTTGAAATCTAAACCACTATATTGTGGTTCGGTCCAGAAGTAGAAGAAGTAAAGCGGTAGAATGGCCATTTTTAGCACTCCCTTTCTCGAAATATATTCGGTAATTCAATAAATAGCACTATTTGCAACATAATTATGATATATCAATTTAATTGAATGCGTTATAAAATGCTTTTATCTAATAAGTATTTTCGGATTACTTTTAGCAGCCATGACAAAACAATTATGGTAAAACACCCATTCGCTTACCAAGCATCGAGAAAATACCACACCCTTCTTTGAATGCTCCACTTGAGGCCTTCCTGCCCTACTTAAAACTTCATTATTGCATTGCTTGCTTAGCTAATAGCTAATAGTAACATCTGTTTGCTAGCGGTACTCTTCTCTTAATCTTCAAGCTTCAAGCTGACAACATTAGCTTTATTCACGGCGCAGACAAGGTAGATCATCCAAAATAAATTCCCAAGTTATAGTTGTTAAAGTTCACAAAGCGACCCAAACGAGTACGTCCTTTGTTCTTCGAAACAAATAACTTTGTTTCATTCTCGTTTGCCACCAGAACCGATGTTAGGGAAGACTGTAGTAATATCTCGCAATTTTCTGCTAATACCATCTGTATCATCGGCATACAAAAGTAGCATATAACTTTTGTTAAAAATGGTATTAGTCTTTTTAACTGCAGCTTCCTTCTGAATAATCACCAGCAGTACGTTAAAGAGGACACACGGTAGGTTCCTCCGAGGTTGGTTTGGTCTAAAATGGCTCACTAATATTTTTGCCTATTTTTACTGGCTTGTAGTCGACGAAAAGTTGTTACCAGTCGAGCTGTCTTTCTGGGGACTTCTCCCAGATTTTGCCGTAATGGTGCCACGTCTGTAACGGACATTGATTGCACCCGTCATGCCATATGGCGCAGAATATATTGAGCAATAATTGTTAACGGAGATTACTGGCGTCGTATGAATCATATATGACATCGACTTGGTTGTGTCATGTTGTGCGGATTGACAGTATGAAAAATCTTCGCACAAAGAACTCAAGAGGTGGCGCAGAAGAGGAGATGAGGCCAATATTCCATTGTAAGGACTGTGAAAACTTGGTGTTGGCGTTTACGTTATCTATACTATTCGCCATCTAAATAAGTAAGCAGATGATGCAATGTGCTATACTAGAAGTTCCAAGCACTTGGTCATTCAGATGAACTGACTAATCCTGTGCTTTGGATTAAAAGTGTGCGGAGTACGTAAAAGAACATTGCAAAACTCTATGTTCTTGTCCGAAAATGCTCTGATTTAAAGCGCTATATATAGAAACAACATTATAGCTTTGTGAAGCCTCCGGCTCAAGAGTTGTAGAAGAATCATATTGTAATGTGTGCTAAATTATAACGCATTTAGTGCTAACACGAATGATGTGGTTATTTGGTCGAGTTTTCCATTGTTCTTCATTTCCATTCACAAGACCTAAGATTATAAGATGTGTGCTAAATTTGACTGAATTCGGAATATCTGCTTGACAAAGAGAAAGAAAGACATGAAGCTTGTAAATCTTGGTTAAATCTATCATTTACTTTGGTTACTTTCTCGATTTTTATCGAATTTTATGAATGATTACAAATTAGTGTAATTGGTAAACATTTTGGTTACTGGAACTTAGCAATTAGAAATTTCGGTGGAAAAATGAAATCTCTATAAATCAGACAATTTGTACAGAAGGTACTAATAGGATCGTATAAATACAGTTAATTTTCATTGCCAGAATTAATATTACCAAAGGGTGAACCTGAATTCGATAAAGGTAAGAACTAATGAATCAATGCACTAAATAGAAGTTATAGGAAAAAAATTGATTTTCGAACAGTCGATCAATTTGTATAAGAGGTACACCAGAAGGGTACTTTCCATTGAGTCCATTTACAATTCCCAACTACGGTCTGGGAAAATAACGGGTCATACACATTTCAAGAAATTTCATAAGGATTTAAGCAGTTAACGTGTCTACTAGCCAATTACGCCGGCGGACAGAGATAGGGAAAAAGCACAGTCAACTTTGAAATTAATGAAACACATTTGGTCAAATGATATTTGGCACTGTAAGTGCTTCCTTTTGTGTATTAAGTTATTAGCCGCATCAGATGATATAAGCCTTCATTCCTTCGGGTGAAGATTTAAGAAATTGGTTTACGAGTTCAATGTGTAGTAAAATGTCAGTTCCCGCTTTCGCAAAGATACCATAAACTTGAAACCGTTGTAGTGTAAATGTTTGTTTTTTGAAACATTTCCGAATAAATTTATTGTGTACATTATGGACGCTAGCCGAAAGAGTTGCTACCATTTCGGACGCAGCTTATTACAGCTAGTTATGTTTAGGTGCGTTCAGGTGCAGAATAAGAGGCAAGTTATTTAATTAGTTTTGGTCTTGTAACCAGTCTCCGTCATTATCACAATGCCCTCGTGTTCGAGGTCCGGACGGCCGAATGTCTCTGCCTAATAAGTGTAATAAAAAGCCACACAACGAGGGAGATCAAAAAGCTTATCTCAAGTAATTAGAGTGCAAAAGATCACACACTCGAATGCCACAGATTAAACAGCGAGCTAGAAATCTTAAATCTCAATAATAAAAAAGCATTAAAACGAAAAATCAACAAAATTACAAGAAAACTGTGCGGAAGAAGAACTAAATTTGAGCACCAAATTAATGGCTACAGCGATTTGAGAGTGTCTAAGTAGTCTGAAAACATATAAATATATCAGAGGTTATATGTAATAAAAGCAAACATACACACGAGCACACACACAAATACACGTTCACATATACATATGTATGTGCATGTGAAGATATTTGGCTCGTATCAATTTGCTATTGCTATTTTCATCACATTCACAAATAACAAAAACAACATCAACGATATTCTCGTGGGCTCCTCCGTTTTGGACGAAGAGTGAATGGAAATGCTAATAAACTCTGGACAAGACTTAATGCCAACTAAGTGTTTAATGTTATTAGTTGTTTGTGTGTTGTTGCTTCTGCTCTTGCAGCGGACACACCAAGTCTGCTCATCCGCTTGAGTGCCCACTTATAACGTTGCTCTCCAGTCTAACGTCTGACGTTGCCTCACACCAACAATCAACGATATTCAGTTTATATGATGGACTCTGAATATATGTTAATGACTTTTTATTGCACTGCTCATTCCTATCAGCTTTAGCTATTCCCACAGACATGGAGTATCCATCTGTTAGTGTAGTCCCCATCAAAGTATTCCACCAGTTGGACAAGTGGCCACATAACAATAATTGTTATTATCCTCTAATAGTGTACAATGCAACAAAAGAAAATTGCTTCAATTATCGAATCTGGTTGAAAACGAATTTATGAACAGATTTTGGAAGGGGAAGGGGACTACGAAGATCTCTGACGAATATCTGAGACTTTGGTCTTTCCTTAGCTTAGACTGATCTCGAATAAATGTTCATTATTGCAATAACTTTTCTTTTTAATTATTGTTCGGACATTCAGATGCTATCCGAATATTCAGATGTTGTTGCGAGCCAAAGGGAACTACGTTGGCGGCTATACGAGTATACTACAGTTATCAGTTGGCATGCACGGAATCAGCAACAATTTCTTTAAAAATTAACCACTTTTCTTCATGACAAGATGCATTATTCGGTCCATCATTTATTATCAAATTTTGAGGGAAAATCATTACGAGATTTGATTTGTGTAATTAACCGTTTATGACCGACCTCAGCGCGATTTTTGGTAGACAAGTTTGCATGATCGCGGTTTCCACCTCCGTTATAGCCACATGCCAATCTTTGAGCGTTGGTCACATGGATGTGTCAGACGAACACTTCGAATAGTTGAATAACCCATAAATTTAGAGAAAGCCCGGCAAACCGGCATTCGTAATTATCGTTAAACTGCCAATCCAATTGAGTGAGTCTGAAGATAGCCAGATATATTTTTTTCGTTTTTTTTTTTTTTTTAAATAAATATTTTGTGATTTATTAAATGATTCCTGCTACTTTTTTGACAACATGTATCTAACTTAGTTTTATCAAAAATTCGTAAAATGTGTGTTGATTATGTGAATTTTAGAAAGCCATTTGATGAACAATTTGTTCTACAGATGATTAAACCCATGTTTGAAATCGTACGAACAAAGTTCATTTAGGAAGATGCATTTTCTAAGTAACCTTAAAAAATAGGTTATAGTTGAGCTTTTGCTTCTTCATTTCCACAATTAAATTTAATTTATTTATTGACTTTTGTACGGAACCAATTTTTGCTAAATGATTGTTGAATGGTCGACATAAAACTTTACTTAACATAAATTTTTTTATTTGGTGGATGTCTTTTGCATAATTTTAGTTACAAGTCAATTTGCCTTCTGTGGGATGTATCACAAAGAATGTGGTGATATCTGGAACAAATTAAAAATTGCAACTCCATATAAAATTATGGTGTCAGCCAGCAGAGGGGAAACATTTTTTACAAAAAAGAAATCCACTTTATTTGCACGGCACTGATGGCTTTGTTTAACATAGTTAGAATAACCCGATTTAAGCCAAATGTGCGCCGATTTTTTCGTTAATCAGTTGAAATTTTGAAGGTACTTCCATTATGCTCCTTTTATAGAAACTCTCTTTCCTATTGGCAAAATCGGTGACAGTCGACACCAACACAATTATTCGTTGCAGACAAGAACAGCTGGTAATCACTTGGTGCCAAGTCCAGGTAATGGATGCATAAATTTCTCATTTAGATAGTCCAATTGTTGATAGTACAAGTTCGAATTAAGATGATATTGCAGATGATACCCTGCCAATCCTACCAAACACACAGAAAAACCTATCTGACGGTCAATTCCGGTTGGGCCATCGTTTGCGCCGGCTCATCGCGATTCGAGCACAAACATTTTCGCTTGACGTTGTCGTATGTGGCCCACTTTTTTAAGGTCTTTTGTATTAACCCATGTGAAACTCATACATCACACTTCTTTTGGTATCCAACCTTATTCAAATTATTCCAAACCATTTTTGAAGCAATCGAAACAGCGCTTACGTGATGGTCGGACTTGATGATTTTCATTATTTTATAACCCATTTCGGCAATTGGCGTGGGTGTACTTGACATCAAAATTATGAGTGCGGAATCAACGAAACCAAAATTGCTTGTGATTGGCTGTTACTGTAAAATATGACGTATTTCCCTATTCTGGTGTCCATATTTGACGAGAGCTTGAAAACCCGTAGTAGTTTTTGGTTCGATTAGCTTATCGGAAGAAAACTGTAAAATATGGTGTAATTCTCTTTGCTGGTGTCCACCTTGAACGCGAGCTCGAAAAACTGCATTAGCTCTTTTTTAGTACGAAATTTTATCTTTGTAACGCCATCTAGCTGAACTTAATTGCACGCGAGATACAGATTACTAAAGTCATCTATTGGAAATATAATGGATTTCATTTTACTATACCTTCTACGAATTCCAAGTTTGATTTTTAAAAATTCTTTGCAATTGTATTCTTTAATTTGACTTGAAACTGTTAGCCGACTAAAATCAATAACGTATTATGCTGGTTCAGAATCAATACTCGATTATTATTTTAATATAATTTAATTAATTTATTTTATTTATTTATTTTTTTTTTTTTTTTTTGCTTGTTTAATGCTAAAACGAAATATTTTTGCTCAACCAAACATAAAAAATGACTACCCAATATTTATGAAGGACTCGAAGTCGATATTAGACAGTAGTCCGCTTTTAGTGAGCTATTGAATGTGAGAAGCTCTCCCATATCCTATTCATACAATGCAAGGCCATGTTTTTTTAAGAACTTGCCCCAGTGTGTAGTGAGTATATCTAATGTAGATTTGGTAAACTCAACCATTATAAGATTGCTTAGCCCTGAGGTGACTTAAATCCAAGAAATGATCCTATTTATTTAATACAAATGTTAAATAAAAGAAATTAGGTTATAATCGTAAACTTAAGTAAATCCTTTAGTAATGTAACTGGTTTCTTGACCACATTTCCGCTGGTCGGGACAAAATTGCCAGCCAAACTGAAATGTAATTAATTGTACGAGTATAACAAAAACTTAGGGAGGGAGCAAATGTTTATTACGGAATATTTTATGAGTGTGACAAATGTTTTGGGTATTTTCCCATTTTGGGGACAAGACATTATAATAGCTCGTGCTGCAAGTACTAAGGCGATTGACTGGCACAGGATCTCCAGTAACACAGTCACTGTGGAGAACTGCAAACATTTGTTCTCTGAAAAATGTGCCCACTGGATGGCCTGGCATGTTGTTTGGCTGGTTGGTTGTTCGGTCGGCCGATGTTCATTGGGAGGCTTAGTCTGTTTGAGGCTTTTATTGCACCAAAATTGTTATCAGCCACAGCATAAATAACTGTGAACTTGTATGAACTTTGGAGTATTAGAGATGTCGTTTAAAGCCCAACGCACTCACACAAAGTGGTGGCTGACATACTCTGGCATGTCGCATGCCATTCACCCATATCCAAGGCACAGCAATTTCCCCAGCGCAAATCAAATGAAAATCCCAAGAAATTTTATGGTTTATTTCTACATTCTATTTTGTTGTTGGATTTTTTTTTTTTTTTGATAAATGCTAGTTTATTTTTGGGAACTGTGAAATATTTAGATTATTTGTACTTCGATTGTATCTACACGTATGAATAGTTGTAATTTACGCAAAATTTACGAGTCACAATAATAACAGACATCCGTAGCTACACATAGATGGCGGTGTGTAGGTAAATACATTCATATACATAAGTATGTGTAGACATTTTACTCGTATGTCACATTAAGATCTTAGAGGGTGTGTGTTTGTATGTACGTTGTAGCGTAATTCGTGTATCACACGCTAACGCTATAAAAAGACGCAAGGTTCATTTACATGGCTCAAGCAAATGAATGTAAAATACTTCTCTACGTATGAGTGAATCGACAATGGTGGTAGGGTCATGTCTACTGTGTAAAAGTAAAGGGGATTTTGAGGGGGATGCCAGAAACTGGTACCAACTCGCATTATGTGTCGATTAGGAAGTTTTGGTTTAAAAACGATTTAAGGTTGAGGTTTTTCCTTCGTCCTTTTCTATAACCCCATTAAAACGTATTAAAAAACATGCAATATAAATCTGCGACAATAGTCGCAAAGTTTTAATATTTTGAAGATATTGAAAATATGCTGGAATTAGAATTGAAAACAGCATATCTCAAAAAACATCACTTTAAAATTTTCCGTATCTTTCAAGTAATTGTTTGCATAACCAGCCCAACAGATTTTCATTAATATAATTAGAATTTAAGGTGCGATGTTCATGGGATCAAGGAAAACATTCAGTTGTAGACCGTTTGCTTGATTTCCTTAAGGAAATAAACAAATTGCCAAATGATATGAACAATTAACTAAATGGCCAATAGTGGGTCATAACAGAAATTTTCTGGTTTATAAAAAGTTCTCCAAATATGCAATCAATTATTGGGTAGGTCAGAAAGTAATTTCGGTTTCTTTACCACGAAAAATACTCCAAATTTGTTATTCAAATAATTATTTTGTTTTACGACCTCCTGCAACATTTTTTTCAACCAATACTTTGATCCCAGATTAGAAGAACTGCTGATTTTTTCCGCAAAATACTGGAACGACTTGGTTTCTAAGTGGAAGAATTTTCCTTGCAAATAAATTGTACAGATTCCGGAATGAATGATAAACCGGAGGTGCTAAGGCTTATTGAAGGCTTATAAATCAATTTCTCGTAGTAAAAAGTTCTACAAATATGCAGTCAATTATTGGGTAGGTCAGAAAGTAATTTCGGTTTCTTTACCACGAAAAATATTCCAAATTCGTTATTAAAATAATTATTTTGTTTTACCACCTCCTGAAACATTTTTTTCAACCAATACTTTGATCCCAGATTAGAAGAACTGCTGATTTTTTCCGCAAAATACTGGAACGGCTTGGTTTCTAAGTGGAAGAATTTTCCATGCAAATAAATTGTACAGATTCCGGAATGAATGATAAACCGGAGGTGCCCGATCAAGACTATACAATAAAGACGGCATCATCTTCCATCCAAGCACTATAATTTTTTGGCGAGTTTACACAGACTCGCCTTGGAGGAATTTTTTTGCCCTTTTTCTTTCAGTGCTCCATCAAGCGTTATCAGTTTCTATTGTTGGCAATAGACCCCAGAATTGATAGTTTAATGTCTTGGAAGCAGTTCGAAGTAAACCATTCCCTTAAAATCCGGTCAAATCGACAACTTGGCCTTTGCTGATATTTGAGTGCGTTTATCTAGCTTTGGCTAGGATCCTTTCGACTGACCTTGTTGTAAAAAATGCAATTTGTCATCTCCAGTGACAAAGGGTTTCAGCAATAGAATGTATGTGCTTATCCGCTTCGTTAAGTGGATTTCCTTCATCTCGTGCGGGACGAGCTCAAGCCACCTTAAATGGCAGTAATTTCATATAATTTTCATAATAAAGCAAAATATTATGTGGCGCAAATGCTCCTTATTTCTCGACGCTATTTAAACGAGAGCTGTATTGAAACATAACATAAAAAATAAAACTTGCAATGTCAGCTATGTAACGATATAGCTTACAATTTAGTCAGCTATGCTAAAGTATTTCCTTGCCAATATTATGAATGTGATTTGTAAAATATCAGCGGGAAAGTTTAGTAGTTCAGTAGTTATAGTGTCAAAATTAAAGAAATTATCAAGTTTTTAGAAATTATTTGCCAAAATGTTGTTGTTAGAGACTAAAAAATGACTCCATATAGGAACTTGATTCAAATAATGTGATTTTTTCTTAACTTGCACAACTAACCTACCCAAGAGGTACATTCTAAAAAATATAATTATTTTGGTCACTTCAGAAATTATGAAAGTGCATATTGAGGTATTTATATTTTTATACATATATGGAAAATATGAATGATACCAATCCAAACGCTTATTCCAGGAAAAAATAAGAAAACTGTGGAGCTGTTGTATAGAACTGGTTGATAACCGATAAAATTTCCTACAATAAGAAGTTTAAATGTTTTATTTCGTTTTTTTTTTCTTTGGATTTATGTATATTATTTCATCTTTTTTATTTGAAAAATAATAAATTTTTAATAATTAATTGTTTTTCTGGCTGTATGACATGTGACGCCGTCTTGTTGAAACCACATGCCCTCTACATTCATTTCTTCAATTCTAGGCACGAAAAAAACTGGTTATCATTTCACGATACCGAACACCATTGACTGTTTGCGCTTGACATGCCTCATTTTCATAAAAGAAGGTCCAGTGATTTTTCCAGCCCACAATCCACGCCACACAGTGACACGTTGAGGATGCATTTGCTTCTCGTGAATCACTCGAGAATTTTCCTCACCCCAAATTCGACAATTCTGCCTATTGACGAAGCCATCAAGATGGAAATGGGCCTCGCCACTGAAGATGATTTTATCGGCAAAATCAGCATTTTCAAGTTGTCTCTCCAATACCCAATTAACGAACTCACTTCGCTGTCCATGGTCAGCTGGCTTCAGTTCCTGAGTCAATTAAACTTTGTATGCATGAAGATGCAAATCTTTCGTCAAAATTCGCTGCATAGTGGATTTGGAGACACCAATTTGCTGAGCTCGGTGTCGAATTGAGGTGGATGGAGTTTGAGCGACATCATCACGTACAGCTGCGACATTTTCGGTCGATCGACCTGGTCGAAGG
>JAHXMU010000057.1:5540869-5646900 GCA_019455685.1 Philornis downsi | reverse complement strand
TTATTATTATTATTTCGGCTAGTGTTTGAGTTTTTGCCTTGCCTTAGTCGAACTTACCTTGCCTTGGTTGATGTTATCAAACAAGGCGGCAAACACCTTCACCCACAACATTTTCAAAATTGGAAGTGTCTGCCCGCAGTCAGTCACATCGGCCACGGTATCGTTCGCTCCCTTTCCCTCATCCGGTCGCCGTTCGTTGTAATGATACGGTTACAGTTAGGGAATGTTAATAACAGCAAAAACGAAAAACGCCACCCAATATTTGTGATATTTTGCTTTGTGTGGACCCACCAGGTTGGGTCTTTGTATTCGTTTTCAGTTTCAGTTTTTGGGTTCGTTTTTGCTGCCTTTCTGTGAGCAGATAAGGCCTTAACACAAAAAAGGTATCGTTTTTTATGGTTTTGAATGAAATGAAAACTTTTCTAATTGTTAAATCATTGTCTTTTATTCTTTTGTTATTGTTTCGTTTGAATCCTTTTGTTTCAAGCTTGAAATGACTTTTTAGGGTTAAAAGTTTTGAATAATCACCGCTTGAATGTACAAAAGATTATGCCGTAGTAATTTAAAGATCTATTATAAGTTTGTCATAAAATTTGTAATGCTAGCTGTGTAAGTTTTGAAATGGGTGTAATTAAATCGGCATTAGGCATGGATGTTGTTCTATTTTTGAATAAGCGGATAATGTATAGCATAAAGAAATTCATAATTTTTCCAATAGATGGCTTTACTAATCTATATTTCGCATTGTATAATAGTGGAGTCACGCTAGATGGCGTTAAAAAGATAATATTTCGTAGCCCAAAACTACTCAGATGGTTTTGTGATTGCCTAGCTCAGTATTTGATGATCGTGCTTTAAAGACGGACACAGCAAAAAAAAAAGAAAAATTCGTCATATCTTACAGTTGTTTTTTGGTAGAGGCGAAAACTGAAGATTTGCCGCTGAAATTGTGAAATGCCAATTATGCTCAGTTTTGGTTTCATCAATTCCGTTCCGATAACTTTTATGTCGAGCATGCACCTCAGTAAGGGAGCACAATTGTTAAAAATATTGATAGCATAACGAAAATAGTCAAGTCCTCGAATTGTCTATTTCTGAAGCGAATGGTGACTGGTAATGAAAAGTGGGTCGGTTACGACAGCGTCAAACGAAAACGGTTGTGATCATCTACTATGAGTTACTCTCTTACAGCCAAACTCCTAATTCGGACCTATACTTTCAACGAATAGACCTTATAAAGAAAGCAATCGCCCAGAAGCGGGCAGTCACACACACTGATAACGCCCCGCAAGAAGTTTATTCACTTTGGCTGGGAGGTCTTTATGCATTAATCTTATAGATCAGATCTGACACCTATGATTATCACCTGGTTTAATCTAACGAACGGTTTTGATGCTGAAAAATTCGCCTTAAAATCAATTGGAGTTATTTTTATTAGACCTTATAAAGGGTGTCCCAACAAGAACGCAAGACTTAAATAACTGATGCAGCAATTGAATTGTTGAAACCACATCTCCTCCACATTCATTTCTTCAATTCTAGGCACGACAATCAGAAGTTTTACAAGACAAAATGGAAACGCTTAAATTGTTCGAGATATTTCACAAAAAAAAAAAACTGTAAAACAAATTTTTTAAATTGCTTATTACGTTTGCATGAAGAAATTGTCTAACTTTGTCTGAAAATGGTATCGATTTTGAATGCCAAATAATGAGCAAAAACTACTTTTTACATTCCTCCTGTTTTTATAGTTTGGAAAGCCGACAATTTATGCAAATCAAAGCAACGGCTTTCTTCTACTAACTCATTAGAAACAGTTTTCCCAAAACGTAGTTTTTCGTAATCAGTTTCCAAAATGAACCCATTTTTTAATGCTCTAATATTTCCGACTGCGACAACACAGCATCAGTAATCGAATATCGATGTTCAAATATTTCTTACCAATGAACTCTGTGGTCAAATATTATTCCTTTACGAGTATGTTGGCAAAATATTTTTCTATTTCTTACTAACTGTTAATAGATTACGGCTGAAGTGGTAACATTTGTTTGCACTTGACTTGGCAGCGCTATCGATCGCCTCATAACGAAAATGAGCCATAAATAACTCGTCAAAGTGGCCAAAACTAGAGTAGATACAGAGGCGATACAAACAATTTCCCATTCCAAGCCCCTAATTTCAGCTGAAACCTAAATTGAAATTTCAAACATTATATTTAGTTATTTTGTATTTGTTGCTCCTAAATGGTTCTCCGTAAACGGTTGTCTGTCTGTCTGTATGTCTGCATGTCTTGCTAATGTATGGGTTATTGAAAAAGCTGAAAGCGAAAACATTAACTGAAAAGTTGAGTTTTGTCGTTGTATCTTTTTTCTATTGAGCAAAGCTAAAACTCTGTTAATCCATTTGTTTCCTTTTGTGTGTTGGCGTTTCTGGTATCCGGTGTTTGTTTTCGGTTCGATTCTTTTTTTAAAATCTGTTTGCTTCGTTCGGATCGCGTCACTGCGCTTCTCTTGTTTGCTTTTTAACATTTTTATGGTATCCTAAGCTCAATTAACTGTCAACGTTTTTCTCTTGTGGTTATTGTGGCCATAGCTGGTAGATGACTGAGATTTTCATGCTGTCAAGTAAAAATCATGGTCAAATTGGCACTCCTTTTCAGTACCCAAGTAGGAAAAAAAACAATGGGAAGTGTCGCTTTTATGTAACCCAAGTAGGTACCTTTGAAACACGTGATAATTTTAAATTTGAATTTTCACTTTATGTTAATTTGCCTTTGCTGGCGATTGCGTATTGTTTCTAAACATTTTCGGTAGAATTGAAATTAAAAACGAAATTGACATTTGATTAATTAGGAGACAACAACCCGCCCAAAATACCAAGTTTGTTGCGTTCTGGCCATGTGAATACCAAAATTTAATTAAATAAAACACCAAAACAGTATCAGCAATGCTTGTTGTGATTCCACGACCGGGTGTATTGGCGACCGACCATGTTGGCCAAAACAATTGAAATTTATGTTAAGGTCTATTACTTTAGTACCTCTACTCCACCCACTAGCTTTTCACACGCTGGAAGCAAATATGGCTATAACAATACATGGAGCATTTGGCCCAAAACATATTAGCCACCAATTAACATCGTACTCAATGTTGGCTGTTTATGACAGTTATTGGTGTAATTAATAAAACTGACACTTTTTAGCATCAGAAAAAGGTAGAAAATTTCTATAAAAGGGAAGGCCTTAATTAGGTAACAGGGGTTGCTTTTATAATATGTATAGCATACGTTGTTCAGTTGCCTCCGTTTAGGGGTAACAAAGCGTTGCTTTTATTACTTGTAATACACGATTGCGCCATAAAAACTAAATGGTTTATTTCGTCCTTTTGCTATGTGCGACAGAGGACCTTATCCATTAAACTGGATTGGGTAACAGTCTTCTCTTAAATTGTGCATTTTCTTGTAGTGCCATGAAATCAGGTTTGTAGCTCAAGCCACAGTTTAATAGATTTGTCGGCGTTGTTTGTGAACCTACGGCTTTACTTAATGACATTACCAAATGTTCTCCGTGGCACAAAAATTAGTAAAAGTATTGCGATGCTGAATACGAGGTGGATAGGAGATTTACTATACCCCCTAATATTATTTGAGTAACAGTCAAATTTTCGAATGATACTGAAAAAGTTGTGTAATATTACTGGCAGGGGATCTATACCTATAGTTGGCATAGAAAGTTGATTTTTCAGACTTTTTCAATTATATGAAAAATCGATTTTTCGACTTTCTAATTTGTTGAAATCGACCTTTCGACTTGTTTATATTTAGAAGAAGTCAAAAAAAGGGGTGTGATAAAAAAAAACGTTTTTTCAAATTTCGTGAGTTACGTATGTTCGATTTTCGCATTTTTTTCTGTTATGTTGGTACACATGTCTGTTATATATGTTGACAATATCAGCCATTTTGGCTTGTCAGTTTGTTTTTGACAGATCAGAAGGTTAGTCGTGTTTTGGTGTGCTCTTCGATTTTTTACTATTCGAAAAAATTATCAATCAAAGAAACTGTATTAAGTTTTGTGTAAAAAATTAAATTAAATGTACAAGGACATTTGAAATGTTGACTGTGGCGTTTGGCGAGTCTGCTATGAGCAGAACACAAGTTCAATTGTGGTATAACCGGATTAAGGAAGGTCGAGAAGATGTCAATGACGATGCTAGTCCTGGTCGCCCGAGCACGTCAAGTTCCGTCAAATGTGAAGGGTTGGCTCACTGTTTTTTTCGATTGCTATGGCGTGGTGCATCATGAATTCTTGCCACAAGGTCGTACGGTCAAAAAGGAATACTACCTTGAAGTTATGCGCCGTTTGCGCGAAGCAATTCGTCAGAAACGCACAGAATTGTGGAAAAACCAATCATGGATTTTGCACCATGATATCGCACCAGCTCACACATCGATGCTTGTGCGTGAGTTTTTGGCCAAAAACAAACCTCAACCACTGTATTCATCGGACTTGGCCCTCCTGCCGTTTTCCTTTTCCCGAAACTGAAGACACCCATGAAAGGAAAGCGTTTTGCTACGATTGTGGAGATAAACGAAAAATCGAAACAGGAGCTGTTGGCGATACCAAAAAGCGCGTTTTAGAAGTGTTTCGAGGATTAGTAGAAAAGCCGACACAAGTGTATTATACCTGAGGGGGACTACTGTAAAGGAATATGAATAAATAAATATTTAAAAAAAAATGAAAATAACGGTTATTTTTTCATCACAAACATAAGAAAAATCAAATTATCATGGTTTTTTTAACAGCAAAAGTGTTTTATTGTTAAATTTTCTTAAACAATATATAAAAATTTACATGTTTAATGTACAACTTAATATTAAATAGTTTAATAATAATAGTCATAAATCTTTCAACATTTCGTTTTAGATTCGAGACATATTTTTGTACAAAAGCTAGAGCACAAAAATTTAAATATTATTTAAATGTTATAATGAGAGTCGGCTTCACAGCTTGTTGGCTATTATTTCTGCATGATAGAACAATAGTTCAAAAGGAACAGAGTTAGAAATTATGGATAAAGCCATTTAGAAAGTTTTCAAGCATATGGCCATTAATTTGCTGTCATTTGCCAAAAAATAAATGGGTTAATATTAGCTTTGCAATCTGCAGTTGGACGATTTGCGGATGGAGAAAATGAGTTATAAATATAGTAGGATACAGTTTTCAATTTACGCCTTCTCATATAAAATCTGTTTCTACAGAAAATATATTTAGAGTTTTTATACATTCGCCGAAATCAATGAAGGTAGATATCGCTGATTACGACTAAGTGTAACGCTGAAAATAGCTTATTTTTATCCAAATCTTTTGCCAGCTCAGATTTTTGAAATTCCGTTTTTCCTTTGCAGTTTTAATCGTTCCGTAGCAGCAATCCATTTTTTTTATTGTATTGCTTTATAAATCGTGATAAAATTTGAAAGAAATAAAGAGCTTAACTACGCCACTTTCGATACATCCCATACAAATGCCCGTCGAAATCCATACATTCTCAGATCCCTATCTTTCTTTCAATTCCACTAAATTCAAGTTATAGTTAGTTCTGATAATGGAAATAGATTCAATTTTCCACATCCTTTCCGGAAACTTCCATATAAATTGACCGATTTATTGATTTTTTTCCTTCGAAATTTATATATACGAGTATAAATTTTTGTTGTTTTTGGTCAAAATTCAGCAGTTTTGGAACGAACTTCGCTGCCACACGCTTCATGACCAAAATTTCCGAGCAGATTGCGTGGCATGAGCTAACCGATATGCCGATATCCTCAGCAACTTCTCTAATTGTAATTCAACATTTTTTCTTAATTTTTCATCGGTTGTTGATGTGCTGGGGCGTCCAGAGCGAGCGTCGTCATTCACATCTTCTCGATCTTCTGTGAAAAGCTTGTACCACTTGTAAACATTTTTTTGACTCGGAGTACTCTCGCCGTGTGCCACTGTCAACATTTCAAGTGTTTTTGGGCTTTTAATTCGGTTTTTAACACAAAATTTGATGCAACTTCTTTGATCCATTTTTTTTCGATAGCAGAAAATCGCCGAACACGCAAAACACTTGTCTTATTTATGCCTTTAACAAGCAAACTACTCATACTATATGGATAAAACCGTCAACATATCTTCGAGGCGAGTGTACCAACATAAAAAAATTACAATCGAAAGTCGAATGTACTACGTAGCCCGCGAAATTTGAAAATTCACCTTATTTTTTAAATACACCTCGTATATATATTTTTTTTTCCATTTTATTTTAAATATTCATTAACAAATTTAATTTAACACTTTTGGCATTTATATAAAAATTTAAATGATGTTCATTGCATTGCTTTATAACGATCGACAACCGCCTTCTGGTACCTCCCTCCCAAATCGACCAATTTAGCAAAAATCTTGCAAAATTTTGCTTTAGTCCAATTATAGGAATTTAATTCTTACAACTTACAACTTTAAATATTTGCTGATAATATTTCTCTATGTTAACACTGCTGCAG
This sequence comes from Philornis downsi, assembly GCA_019455685.1. NCBI lineage: Eukaryota > Metazoa > Arthropoda > Insecta > Diptera > Muscidae > Philornis > Philornis downsi. The sequence continues at coordinate 5,640,357 of JAHXMU010000057.1, read as the reverse complement.
AATATAAAACTACACTAATAGATCTGGCGACCAAGAAGCATCTAGTCGAAAACAAAAGTCGAGTTTTTCAATACAAAAGTCGACTCCTTGGCCTTTTCAGAATACAAAATTCAATTTTGAGTTTTCTACTTTTCCCTACAAAAAGTCGATTAGCCGATTAGTTGAAATTCGATTTATGGCTGTCTATTAAAGACCAATAAACCCTTCTCAAACCGACTTTCGATATTCTATAGCAATGTCAAATAATTTTTAATTGTTAACATTCTTCATCATCGTATTGTTACCTTACTCTAGAAAGTTGAAGTGAGCAATATTTGCGTTACAGTAAACATCACTTAAGAATAACTTCGAAAACTTTTTTTTTTCCATTCATTTTCTTTATTGGATCTTTCTTACGAAATTTACAATATGTATTCAAATCTTAATCCTATCTTAAACTAAAGTATCCTGCCATTGCCAGATCTTGTTTTTGGCGAGCAGATCTGTTTATCACCGGACCAAGTCTAGCGTGTCCTTTCTTTTTAGCCGTATATGACCGGGAAAATGCTGAAGGTTTTGAGCGAGTGGGTTTGAGTGGGAGGACAACTTCGATACATATGACCTGCTTAATTTTTTCATTTCCTCCGAAATATAAGGAATGTTTAAATCTTTGTGTATGTTATCATTCCTAACATACCATAGGGCACCACAAATTTGACGCAGTATTCTTGACTGTCTTCTCTGTAGCTTATTTATGTTAGAAGCCGATGCTGTTCCCCACAACTGGATGCCGTATGTCCATATTGGCTTCAATATGGTTTTGTAGATGATGATTTTATTTTCCAAACTGAGAGTAGACTGGGAGCCAATAAGCCAGTGGAGTTGAGCCATTTTTAATTTCAATTGTATGATTTTTGAGTCAATGTGATTTTTCCAGGTGAGACGTCGGTCAGGTTGAATACCCAAATATTTCACATGGTTATGAACGGGTATGGTACTACCGTGAATAGTGAGGGCTGGGCAATTGTTCTGTTTAAGAGAGAATGTAACCTGTACACTCTCAGTGGCATTTACTTTTATCTTCCACTTTTCGAGCCAAGATTCTAATGTGTGTATATGAGACTGCAGTTGTCTAGAAGCCATTAATGGGCAAGTGCTAGTGCTCATGAATGCAGTGTCATCAGCGAAAGTTGAGGTTTGAATTAGGGATTGCACAGGCATGTCAGAGGTGTAGATGGTATATAGTATAGGGCCTAGTATACTGCCCTGAGGAACTCCTGCTGAAACTTTCCTTTGAGTTGAAACAGAGTCTTTCGATTTTACTACAAAAGATCGATCCTTCAGATAGCTCTCCAGGAGCTTATGGGTATTTGCCGGTAGAAAAGAGACTATTTTGTGAATAAGGCCTTCATGCCACACTTTATCAAAGACTTGGGAGATGTCTATAAAGAGGGCTGAGCAATATTTCCGATCTTCGAATGTTTTTCTGATCTAGGTTACTATACGGTGTACTTGTTCTGTCGTTCCATGACCCTTGCGAAACCCAAACTGGTGCGTGGGTATTACATGGTTTGCTTCAATATAGGGGTACAACATTTGGAGCAAGATCTTTTCAAACAGTTTAGATAAAATAGAGAGTAAACTTATGGGTCGATAGGATGTAATTTGTGACAGTTCCTTTCCCGGTTTTGGGATCATTATTATTTCAGACAGTTTCCATGATTGAGGAAAGTATCCAATTCGAAGTATAGCATTAAATATAAATAAAACTAATTTGAGGATATTGTGGGGGAGTTCTGAAATCATTTTCGCTGATATTTTATCGTGTCGAGGAGATTTATTCATTTTCAACGAGAGAACATTTTTCTTTAAGAGAGATAGACTTATTTTCATTGGATTTGTGACCATTGGGCTAATGATCGTTGGATTCACACGAGAGATTGTATCGTTAGGAGTAAATACTTCTTCCAGATGATCAGCAAATTCTTTCACTTTTTCATCACTACTCCTTGCCCATCCTCCAATCTTTCATCCGTATTGGAGACTCCTGTGTTATAGGACGCTGTAGTTGCCTTGTGGCCTTGTACAGGCTATAGTTAGTGTTTTGTGTGGCTTCTAGACGAGATAAGTAGCGGGCTTCGGAGATTTCTTTTTTTTCATCCAGAGTTGTCCTCAGTTTTGACTTGCACTGGTCGAGACGAGCTTTGAGGTAGGGAGATCTGTGCTTTTGCCATCGTCTTCTCGCTTTCCTTTTCTCTTCGAAAACTGCGTAGAGAAAAAATGATCTAAATATGGGAATGCATCAAATCTCCTTTTGAATCCAAGTCTCTTGGAAATATTGATGATTTGTAAACCATAACCTCGACTCTGTAATGACGCTTACATTTTTAAGTATTAGTAATTGAACATTTTTTGCCACAGTTAAACTTAGAAGCAATAATTTTAACAATTGTTTGCAGTTTTAGTGTCATAGAAAAAGAAAATAATTGTTGCAGAGTTGTTGTTTGAAATGAAATGAAGGTTTTATTGCAGTTCGTAGGCATCGTCGCTATTGATTTTCTCACAGGTTAAAATATTTAACCAACTCATGCAAATATGTTTTTAGCGACTGCTGCCAGTTGGATTTTAGGCAGAATTCTTTACTAATCCATTTTGAGCCGCTGTTCTACTACTCGAACAGAAATTTTAACTATTTTCGGTTTAATTTTGTTTTACGATGATGTATACAGAACGCTGCATGTATTGACGGCATATTATAGTAAATTTAACTGACTTTCAGAAAATAAATATGTTGAACACACCCCTTCTACTGCATGAGCTCCAAATTGGTGTTAAAAACTATGTTCCATTTGGATCGATTTTATGTGAGTGAAATCAATCAACAATAATTATCTAAAAATACAGCATTGGGTTAAGCTGGATACTATGTTCTTCTCAAGAGGAACAAATTCGTCGAGGCATTGTTTCCTTGTGAAAAAATTTAGCGACATGTTGGTTTCCAACACTAAAATCGGAAGAACAAAAGTTTGTACCTCATAATATGTTCGATAATATATTTGTAGAATTGTAAAATTGTGCTATTTTGTATTACAATTTCATTTCACAAAATTACAAATATATTAACGCACATATTATGACATAAAAATTAAGTTGTTCTGTTTTCAGTGTTAGAAACCGAATATGACTTTGAAAAATTTCCTCTCGTAAAAACTTAGCACATTTCGGTGGAAAAATTTAGCTCCAAATTTGACGAAAATTTCAAATTTCAATATTTTATATAGAGTTTCAGCTGTGGCAGTAGTCTTTTTGTAAAAAGTTATGAGCACTTTCGAATCAAGTTATACTATATCGCAATTTAAATGTGATTTTACGCTACAAAAAAAAAAAAAAAAACTGTCAAAGTACTTCTTGTATTTGGTGTAGCCAGTTGTAAGTTACAGCATCCCAAAATAGAGGTGAAAAAGAGTCATATCAAAGAAATCAGATTGTTAATGGATCCAATACAGCATCCAATGCAACAATTCTGGTAATTTAAACGTTGATTCCATTGTAGAAATCTGGACGTCAAAGGAGAGGCATGGGATCGATAAAATCTGGATTTGGAATGGCGTGAGATTACTTATTCCATTGCCTAGGAACTAATTGAACCATTGAAATTTAGCCGGAAAAACATTTGGAATCAAATGGGTGTTGTCAAGCGATTTATCGCAAAATAAACTTTTGGACCCCGCGGACGAAACAAATAGAAAAACAAACGGAAAGGATATGGTCGAGACGCTTTGAGCCGGTCAAATAATGTCGAAAAGGGAGAGTTTCACTGTGTGTTTCATGGGATTGAAGGAGAATTATTCACTATAAATTCACTTTACACAGAACTGTCCAATAAGAAGAGTGTTGTGTTCCATAAAAACAAAACCAGGCCACACGTATCCTTAACGACTCGATAAAAGTTGATGTTCTATAGCATCTGTGGAATAATCCAGATTTAGCGGTTATCACCTTTTTAAGCATTTGCAACAATCTTTAATGTTGTGCAAAAGAGCTGACCAGACACTTTCACCAAGGGCGAAGAAGCCTTCTTCAATCCTGGAATTATGAAATTGCCTTAAAAATGAACAGAACGGCGCATATTCGATGTATATCGGACGAAGTAAAGATAAAAAGCTCTCAGAACTTTTTGAAATCAACAGCATTATTGTGGATAAAGGTCGAATGTAATCAGTACATGAGTTTACTACCAACTGTTACACTGGGAGGAAGGCTGGAAAAGGTTGAAGAATCGTTGTTTCTTAATGTAGAAAGACTGAAGAAAACCGTTACAAAATAGAAATTGATTACAAAAAAATAAAAAAAAAACAATGTGATTGTTATCTTCAATCAACTTATTGACCAGCCCTCGTATATTGCTATTAAATAGCTTAAAAATTAATGCGTGGAAACATTTTAGAAGTTGCCCTTGTTTTGTATAATACGATTGTTAAAATTTGTCGACAATCATCAGTTCTTAAAAAAACAGTCATCCAGTTAGCGATCGTTTGGCTTAAGCCCGTTTCGGCAAATTATTCGTTATAACAATACGGATAACCAGTGTATCAAAAATTGATTACAAATTATAAAATATTGCTGAACCATTTGTTGACCCGTTTCAAAAAAAATTATAGCAAAACGTGTCAGATTTTTTTTTTTTGCAAAATATGAATACAACCATACGGTAGGAGGAGAAACAAAGAAAAAGGTCACACGACAATTGCATGAGACACGCACTTTAGGCAGCAGCTGGAAATCCCTGAAACAGTGTCAGCGTTTTTGCCATTTAATCGGTATTTTTTTGTATCGGCATCGCTGCAATGCCAGCCAGCAACAACTAATTTCAGCCTACATTAACACATTTCAATAAAACCATAATTATGAGTACTTCAGCGATTTTTTTTAATGTTGGAAACAAACAATATGAAGCTCGTATAAATTATGCCTGGGATTGTCGCCGTCCAATGGCTGGGGTTTATGGCTTCTGTTTGCTTTAAGTTTTTTGCCCAAACGAATTGAGCAAATTAATGAGTAAACTTCGAAACCTTGATATCTCATTTATAATTTAGTTTCTTCTCTTCTTAAAGCTGCTATGATTATTTGCAAAGTCGGGCAGAGGGTCCAATATTCCAATCAAGAAATATTAACGCCAAAATAAATCATTATAATTTGCAAAATCTCTTAGTATTTGAATGGGAGGAGGGGTGAACGGTGGTCGAGGCCTTACGTGCGTCCATAGAAATTCAAACGATCGTGGCGAATTTTGCTCTGCGTTCAGTGCGGCCTCAATGTTCGACCGTTCCAATGGAGGATTAACATTTGACGGAAATTAATAGTTTCTTCTTTTATTCTGACTGAGTAGAAAAAAAATACGTTGTCACACATGTTCCAACGGCAGTATTGGCAGCAGGCGGTAACAGCTGCCGCTTCGTTCCGATGTTTATAGCTGAAGCAGATGACGTTGGATCTTTGATGTTGATGGCAAAGACAGGTTCTGCTTGTTTTTCGATTTGGTGTGATTTTAAATCAGCGCTTAATCACGTTTTGCCAAAAAAAGGGGGGAAAAGAAATATCTCATATGAAAATGAAAAAGAACTATGAAAATTAAATATTATTTTTAGACAAGCACAGTGGTGGGGAATCGACATTTTTTGTCCAAACAATTGTGTAATATTCCAAAAATATGCTGCGCTTATTTTCTATATGTGAAAATAATATCTGAGTATTCCTTCGTAGACTTTTTTCTCAAAAGAGTTTTTTTTTCGCATATTAAGCTGATATTTGATGCAATTCTCCTATAGAGATATGGTTACCTTCCTTCAAAATTACCTTCTGTTTCTTATAATGAAACGAGACTTTTCTCAGATCCTTTGCTTACACAGAAATGATATCACCAATCCTCCATATTCTATATAGAATAAAGTGTTTAATCCCAAACTTTTCGTCTGAGGTAAGACTTTTTCTCAGAGACGCGACTGTTTTCTCACATAATTTTTCTTTACAAAAAGTAGTACCTTCTCAGAAACATCTATTATAATCAAAAGGTCTCCTATCGCGTCCTTTCTTATTTAGGAAAAATGCATTGTTAGCTGTTTTTTATATAGAAAAAAACACCTTCTCAGATACCTCAGTTATGCAGAAAACGGTGTTCCGTCTGATATTTTTGCAATACAGAATGTAATGCGTGCGTAGATACTTTTGCTGCATACAGAAGTGCCATTTTTTATTGTTAATTTTTGGGCACTTTTTTAATGGAAATTGGAAAAAATTCTCTTCCCATATATTTTTTTTATAGAGTTACGACAGATTTCCAAATATTTTCTACTTAGGAAATATGATTTACAGAAGCATTTTCTTTGTAAGGTAATCGGCGTTTTTCCGTATAAAAATAATTATCTTAACGGATAACTTTCTTGGACAGAAATTGGTGTCTCATCATACACGTTTCCTTATAGACAGGAAAGAGTGGATATTTTCTTCTAGAAGAGAGTTCTCCTCCACATAATTTTCCTATACATGAAAGCGTTTTCTCCTAGATACTTTGTCTTTCGAATTATCTTTCTTATATAGAAAAGATGGTATTTTTCGACACCTTTGGTGTATATTAAGGAGTGTCCTTTCAAATAAATTTCCAATGCAGAAAAGAGCTCATCAAAATGTGTTTCTTTACAAAAAGAATATCTTTTTACACCTTTAAAGGATCCTCTCATAAACAAATACTTAATTATTCTCCCCTTTCTTATATATAAAAGTATTTTCTCAGATACTTCTTACAAAAAAAAAGTTTGTCTTCTCAGACAATTTTCCCGCGTAGAAAAATTTCCACTCTTAGGATTTTTTTTCCTGGGCAGAAATAGTCTTCTCACAGACCGTTTTCTTATATAGAGAAGAGAGTCTCTTCAGGCTCTCTGTTCATGGAGAATGGGTGTACAGAAAGATTATGCTTTTCTAAAGTTTATTTAGTATTCTCTTATAAACAAATAGATTTCTTGTCAAACGCTTTTCCTATATGAAATGTGTGCTTTTTTAGACAGTTTTTACTTTGGTGGAAAAGTTATTTTTCTATGTACCAAAATGAGCATCTTTTGAGACTCTTTCTTTACACCGAATAGAGGCTCTTTTAAGATATCTGTTTATATGCAAAACGATGTATTGTTAAAGAATTACTATGTATAGATAGAAGTGCTCTTTAGAGACTGTAAATGTATCTCTATAGAAAAAGATTGTGTCTTCCAAACAGTAAATTGCATAAAAAAGAGTCTTATCAGACATATTTTTTATAGAGAGTAGAATCTCTACTGAGCTACATTTTGTATTCAAATAGTGGTTTCATGAATAGTGTCCTTATTCATGTTATCTACAGTAAGGAGTTTATTCTTTTCTATGCAGAAAAGGGTGCTACACTTTTCCTGTAGAAAAAAAACATTATTATGTCGTACACTTTTTCTCAATAGAAATGGAAGTCTTCTTCGTCAATAATCATATCCATCCACTCCGTTTTTTGTCATATATTTCCACAGAAACTTTTCTCACGTAGAAAATTGTGTTTTTTCGTGCATCTGTACTGTACAGATGCTTTTTCTATAAATGAATTTGCGGTTTGATACATATTGAAAGATCATCTCAAATACATTTTTCCATTACGTACTGTGAGGCATTTTCTATATGGAAAGAACTGTGATTTCGCATTTTTTTCTAACAAAACAAATTGTCTCTAGACGCTTTCACCTTAAAGAGACGCTTCTTCAACGGAAAAGCTCATTTCAAATTTAAAAATTCAACAATTTTTCTGCGTAAGAGGGATGGAAGAAAGTATGTGAAGAATTTATGTGAATTTTATGATAAATTTTTCCCATACAAAAATTCTTTTTCGCAAGACATTTTTCATTTTCAAAACATTCGATCTTCGCTTACATTTGTCTTTAATAAAAAATAGTGTCTCCCCAGGAGCTTTTCCTTAAAAATAGTGTCCTTTTAGAAACCTTCCCTTAGTAGGGTGGCATATCATCTCATATGTATGTATCGAATTGCAGGAAAAGGTTTTCAATTTGTTTATGTTTTCATTGCAAAAAAAGCACTTCATAGAACTCTGTATGAAAATTCTGTGTAGAATTCTGTATTGAATATTCTGAATAGAAAATAATATCTCCTTAGATACTTATACAAGCAAAGAATATTTTCTCATATAAAAACTCTTTTAAGGAAATTTCCTCATTGGTAAAAACGATGTTCCATAAACGTCCTTTCAAAACTTTCTTTACGCAAAAATATTTCTTTAAAGGCTGTTCTTTTTGGGTAATTTTATGAGAGGTGAATAAAGGATTTGTGAACATTTTTCCTATAGGGGAAAAGATCGCGAGAGACACATTTCGAATTTCCTTCATCGACAGATTTATTTTTAAAGTTAAATATTCTCATCTCATCTGCTTCATTCCTTGCTAAATTGTACGATAAATTTTCTTCAAATATGTTCGCGAAACACTGTGCTGTGTGTATGTGTGGCTCTTCAACAACCAGTTTATCGTTATTTGATTAAATTTTTTACTACTAAAGCTCGACTCTTTTTAAATTTCCTTATGAATTTTTCAGACCGAAGCGAAATAAGGTTTTTTTTGTGAATAAAAATATACGAAACAAGTTAAAGTTTTGTTGAAGGCTAAAGAGATAATAAAGTAAATATTCAAAGTTTATTGAACACAAAAGAAATGTTAACACCTCTCCCAAGCTTATTAATTAACTACAAGCGAACCGAATGAAATCTAAACGGATTTAGAGTTTGAACATGCGAGTAATTTAATCTTCGTCACTCACCAAAAGCTTAGAAGAAGCAAAGAAGTTTATTAAACTCTGCGTCCATATTCGTGTCATCGCCTCCCCTGCACGTCAGTGCTGCGATTTAGTAGTGCGATTTCCAAAAACATCACTACCGCACAAATTATAAATTCAGTTCACATTCCATATTAATTATGCTGCCGTATCATTTATCCACAAAGCAGCTCACAAACGTCTTACTTGCCGGATTGGCAGCGACTTCATCTTCATTCGGGAGCGTCTGCGTCTGTTGAATGCAGTTTACATTTTTGTCTGTCCGTTGCTCGATTGCAAATTGAAATTTTTATTAAATTATGCGCAACGCCAGACGTTATGGCGTGAAAAATTAAAAATTATTTTTTACTTGACGCACGTTTCTCTCTCTGTGGTAGCAAGAGGGGGGACGCCTAAATATGGAATGAATGGCAGCAGAGGAAGCCTTTGCCCTCTCCAAATCCGGTAGGAGAAATGCTTATTTAGGCATTGATGCGCGATTATCCCCGCGCCCCTCCCCCAAAAAAAGGGAAATCGTACAATATAATGGAGGGAATACAATGATGGTGAAGGAGGAGTATGAATCATTCCAGGGTTTGTAATTAATTTATTTTAAATTGAAAGGCAAAGCACTCGAATAATTGAATTGAGCTGAAGAATTGAATAATCCAGAGTGACACTAAGTTCATTTCGAGATATTTGAAAGCTCTAAGTTGGGGGCGAGTCGCCAAATGAATCTCTGGGTCTTCGAAATTTTTCGAAATATTACAGCAAGGAATTTTGGAAAATAATAACAAAAAAATTTAATTTTTGTTAACGACATTGAGTTGATAGTAAAAATCTGTAGATATCGATTACAATGGTCGTTTTGGTTTCATTGTGGTTTTTAATGTTATTGAAATTTATTGTATTTTGATCTCATAGATAATCGAGTAAACTTTTGTTTAATTCGAATAGTCAACGTTTACCAATATTAATTTGTTGTTGCTTAAATATTATGATATTAGCTTCAATACACTGGCATTTCCCTTTTCAACGTTCCAATTGCTTGGCCTGTATCGATCATAGTTTATAAAATGCCATATAAGGAAATTAAAAATTGAAATTTGTAACATAGTAAAATTGTGCCGTGTATTTGGAATACCTGGAAATGGAGTCACAATCACTGTAATCCAATTTTCGGGCTCAAACATATTTTTTTAGGTTAAGATACTAATTTTTCATCCCAATCATTCATAACGTAGAACAGATAGTTCAAATAATGCCAAAAATAATTAGAATCAAATTTATAGACATGGTAACCAGTTGTGAAATAAGTTTCTAAGTGAAATGGCTCCTAGATTTGTAGTTGAACTTAAACTAATCGTAGTTCATGAGATATCATTTAAAGAAATTGAAAGGCTAAATCCTTTAGTATTCTGGATTTAGTTTTGAACTCTTTAAATGATGTGAAGTTGTATTGCATTGCATAGCCCAAAATCTTCGTTTTTAGAATGTGAATATGTACTCCTATACAAAATATACTGGGAATCGTTCAAAGCTTTGATTATATACCAAGATCGAAATTCATTCACAGTGATAGCCTTGTAAGATCGTGCGTTACCGCAGTGCAAAATCTATGAATCAAAATCATTTCAAAACTCAGAATAAAAAATTAATAACAAATGTTTCGGCTGTCAGAAGCTGAATCTGAATTGGGTATAGTTTTGCTTCAAATACCCAAATTAAAAAGAAATAATAAAAAAAATTTTGTTATCTTACCGTTTCGGTGACGGTTCCTGCATATCGCAAACAGCACGAAATTACTTACTTAAAAAGCGATTGGTAGATCGATAGAAATTGTTATCTATTATATGCAGCAAACAGAAAAGAATTCCAAGCCCTTCGGTCTTCTGCGCTCCTCACATTCGCCACACGAAACTTCGACGTCTCAGAGATTTGGCACTTTACATATATCTGTGGTCACAACCCATAACAGCCTAAGTCTGTTTTTCAATATTTTCAGTACAGGAGTTAAAAGTTTTGAATCTTTACTGAAAATCAGGAGAAGGTGTTTTTTGGAAAACTTTGCTACAGATTCCAAGGAAACGAATTTCTTTACTTAGTTGTTAACAAAAAATAGTTGTTTATTCTCGCAGTCAAAAGATATTATCGAAAATGACACTTAGGTTCTTATGAATTGTTGAACGAAAGAAAGTCAAAAAGTTCAAGTTGAGTTAGGCTATTATTTCAGATTAAATAAAAAACTTTAAGTGCGCCTAAATTGACATAAATTATTATTCTATGTCAAAATATTTCAGATTCGATCTCTCATGTTGAGTTAGGTTGTTATTCGTATATAAGAATTCATAAAGTGTAAAGACTTAACGACTTAAGTTGATTTAGGCAATGTTGAAAAAATAATGTTTATATTTGTTGTAATCCTAAATTGACTTAGGCAGTTATGCCAAAACAGTCATTTAGAAAAATAACTTAAGCTATTAGGTTTTTTAGGATTAATTGCCTTCCTAGAAGAGATACAAACATGAAAGAGATACAAAGATTTAGAGCAAATAAATGTAGATACGCTGAATACGATGGTGCTAATAACTCAATTGTGTCCTAACTCGAGTTAGGTTGTTACGGGTTGTGACCACAGATATATGATGCGCTTGTCCACGTCGATGTTGGAATACAACTCACATAGCTCATGATTCATAAAGCAGCATTTCTACCAGTTGGCTTTGAAGAGAGGAGATTTCCATTGCACATTCATCCGTTTATATCATGTGTCAGAATTCTGCATTGTGCCGCTAAACAGGTAGGACTAGTGTCTGGTACAGTTGGATTTTTGTTATTTCTAATCTGCTATCATCTATTCTATTGAAGGCGAGATAGATGAAATCCAAAGTTATAGTTGCAGCGTCCCAAACGAAAAAAGTCTGTGCTCGTCGAAAGAAATAACTTGGTTTCGCCCTCAGTGGCAGCAAAATTCATTAATTTTTCCACATTTTCGGCAATTCATCTTCTAGAGCGTGGTGCATCCTTGACGTCAATAATACCGGAAAGGAATCGTCGAAATAAAAATAGCTGTAATTGGTTGTTACAGTGTCAGGACAGTAAACCCCATTCACATTTTCAATTGTTTGTCTTACGTTTTGCCCTTTTCCGAAAAAAAATTGTAAAAATGGCGTATTTTTTCTTTGCCGATGTCCATCTTTGAAGGGCGCTCAAATAATACAGAATCATGGAATCGCAAAATTGTCTGAATAGGTTTTTAAGTATGAAATCTTATTTTTTTAACGCCATCAAAATGAATCCAATTCTTCTTGTAGAATATGGGACACGTTTACTAAACCTGTGTATTGGAAAATAATGGTTTTGTTTTTACTATATCTTGTATATTCAAAGAGTCCGAATGATGAATATACTTATATTATAGCGACATATTCTCTGAATTGTTGGCATTTTAGAAATGCTGCACCATCCTCTAAATTTGACCTAGAAAAGAGCCAGTAATATAGAATTGCAAATCGCAAATGTTACAATTCATATGTAAAATCTTGCATGTTAAGAAAATATATCAATCTCACGTGATAAAGATTACATTTTTACATTCGTTTTAGAAAATATCAAGTGAAAGAGTCGATTTTTATATTATATGCATATCATATTAGTAAAATCGATCTATTAATTAAAACAAAAAAAAAAAAAATGTTGCCAATTTTTAATGCAATTTTCGTAATTTATTAGGTGTGAAAAATGCTATACTCTCGCACTCTTGGAGGACGACTTTTTCAGAAAAGAGCAGTATAAAATATTTTACAGAAACGAACACAAAAGCGCCTTTTTTATAGAGAGCACAGAACTCCTTGCCACACATTAGGTTTGCATTAAGTTATTTGCCATTATCAACCTTGATTTTAAAAGGCAATTATGTTTGCCCACTATTTGCTGCCATTTTTATGTTGTCCTGGATTTCAAATTAGGAACTTGACAAAAAACAAAAAAATATCAAAATCCTGTGATGGATTTTATGCAGTCTTGTCCGAAATTATGAAAATAATGCTTCATATAATTTAATCTCTCTTTCCATCTATCAGCGTTTTATTCACACGCAGTTTACCACGAGGGACAACAAACATGATTTATCTCTCGAATTGCATCCACACTCGGCCTTCGCTTCGAATTGCACAAACTAAACTTTACTTCATAATTTAAGCTGGTAAATGAATATTCCCATGTTTTAATATCTAAATCAACTTAAAATTAATGGAAAATAAAAAATATACATATGTGAATTATAGGGAACTCTTGATTATAATAATATAAAATCAAATATACGTGCAACATTCAAGTCTTTTAATATGGTTAGGACAGCCATTTGTTTTCATTAGCCAATCAGATGCCACATTAGAAAAGGTTAAGTGAAACAAGATATAAAAACGAGTTCGTTGTAGCATAATTTATGAATGAAAAATAAAAAATTCCATATCATAAATTCAGCGTTGCCATCGTAACACCGATGATGTAACGCAAATAACTCATCCACACAAGTTTGAGTATTACCCATCTATTAGAAATACAATCGATATCAGTATGCATAGATAATTATGAACCTGTTTATGCATTTACATTAGTTTATACAAATGTACTCGTATGCATGTGCACATCCATAAATATCTCTGGCTCCTTGAGAACTACTTAGAAGTGGTTCAAAGTTTAACAAGTGTTCCAAGTGCTCTCTCAGGAAATGGGAACACTAAATGAAACAGAGTACCCATATCATAGGAACTATCACCCCCGCTCCCCCATTAAAAAACATATCCCATATACAATATAAGCAATATCGAAAACAGTTTAAGCTAGAAAATTCAATTAGTTTGAGACATAAAAACTGAGCAATTACCAGATGAAATTGTTGGGAAATTGGCTTTTAATATTAGGATAAATGTCGTACCTTGTTTTTTTAGTAAGCACAGATTGTTATTATGAGATCACCATCACCTCAACTAATGTGCCAGTAGGACTTGTACTAAAGAAGTATCCTCGCATAAGAGATCCAGTCTAAAAGTAAAACTCGGTAAGTAATGGCGGCTGCAAAGGACAAAAAAAAAAAAACAAAAAAAAAAGGGGCTGAAGTCTTCTTTACGAAAACTGTCTTCCACGACAATTTTCTAAACGAAAACTGTCTTCCACAACAATTTTCTAAACGAAAACTGTCTTCCACGACAGTTTTCTAAACGAAAACTGTCTTCCACGACAGTTTTCTAAACGAAAACTGTCTTCCACGACAGTTTCCTAAACGAAAACTGTCTTCCACGACAGTTTTCTAAACGAAAACTGTCTTCCTCGACAGTTTTCTATACTAAAACTGTCTTCCTCGACAGTTTTCTATACTAAAACTGTCTTCCTCGACAGTTTTCTATACTAAAACTGTCTTCCTCGACAGTTTTCTATACTAAAACTGTCTTCCATGACAGTTTTCTATACGAAAAAGATGTTTAGGAAGTGCTATTGCTGGGAAACTTGAAAATGTTCAATAGAAACAATTTTATTTGCGTATAGAATAATGAACATGCATGTTAGGAACAGTTAGCCCAAACAGAGATACATAACGCATTTTTTATGGAGCAAGAGAAAATATTGAAAAATTAAGAAAATATTGAAAATTTTGAAAAGAAAAGTAAAGCCAACTTTCAACTATCAACTTAGTATTAGCCTTAGGGTATGTAAATAGGAATTTGGAAAAATAATCATTGTGAATTTATTAGAGATTCGGAAATGGTCGAAGGGTGTCCAGTGCACTGGCTTTTGCTTTTGACTTTTGCTGCTCTCCTCTTCTCTAAGTTTTTGTACAATTTTCCAATATTCATTACGTTTTAGAAGCAACTCAATTTTCGAACTTCCCCCTTGGCAATTTAAACCGGACAAAACCATAGAGAGTGCGTTTTGATCTACTTTCATTATTGTCTACCACCATTATTGCCTCTTCCGCTTTGACATCAAAGCTAACCCCATATATTGGCCTACCCAAATATCCTGGGGCCTAACGTTCAAATGCTTTCATTTTATAAAGTTGAAACAGTTGAAGGTGAACCAACGCCATGGGTCCATCTCATGGCCTCTTTTGGAAATGAGTTTTTCAAATTAGTCGCTTTGACTGGCCGACTGGACCTGCAAGATTCAGTGAGTGGCTACTGCAAACTTAGTATTCACAAACTTGCAAAATAGTCAGTCATTAAGTCTATGCAGTTAAAGGCTGGTGGCGTTTTGAAAAGTTGTTGCAATCACGAATGGCTTGACCAGATAACGTTTGAGAAATCCTCTTGATTAATTTTAAAATAATTTAGGCATTTAGATTAGAAATCACACAATCATGCGGTGGGCATCTAAACTTACATAGCGGTGATAACACCTTACTGTGCGTATGCATGTGAATGCGTATGTGTATGTGTGTTGTATGCAGTCAGGCAGGCAGTACCTAAATGCGTACACTAGAAAATGTACACTGTGTCGTCCGGGGCAATTTGTTGGATAAGTTTGTGCCTTCTGTTTCTGTGCGTTTACTGTTGTGTTTCTCTTCGGGCGGCATTTGTATCTGTCTGCTGGTGCCTTTGTCTTGATGTGTTCATAATATCCCACATCCACCACTTCCACCACATTCAGGTCCACATGGACAGATGTGCATTCATGGAAATCGAGTGCACTTGGCTTAAAAACATAATTTCCACTGCTGTTTTCTTGGCAGTTCAAACAAAAACAACAACAAAAGGAAAGCAGAAAGGCAAAACAAACAAAACATGTTTGAAATGAAACACACTCCGTCTCCGTCCAACGCCGCGTCGGCATCCCCTCATCATTTTCCAAACAAACAGCCCAACAACGCTGGACGTTCTGGCACGAATGCCGGTGATCATGTTGGTGCACTCGGTCTCGCTCGCTCACTAAACACGGCCAAAGAAGCTGAAATCACTTTAAATGAAGGAACAATTTTTCTTTGTGTGCAGCGATTTTTGCGATTCTAAATAAATAAATAAAAAAAAATGTAGAAGAAACAATTACAGTTTGTGTTATCCCAGCGGAAGGGAAAATGGAAGGAGGAGGCGGAGGTTGCAGCAGCTCTGTCCCTCTGTCTGTGTGTCGGCATAAACAAGCCGGGTATGACCATAATTTAAATTGCATTTTCATTAAAACTGAAACAAACTGAAAAAGTTCTATTCTTCACGAATGTGGTTGTGGTTCTGGATGCAGAAAAATAAATGAATTGTATACATTTCCATTATAATTGTTCGGATGCAGTTGTTGCAGGCTTAATGCACAGTGTTTAGGAAGGCTACTTCTCATTCCCAACTTAATGTTTGGGCCTGCATAGTTGCCTAGCCAAAGTATTTTAAGCTACGACAAAACATGTCATATAAGCGGACAAGCGCGAAAAGCTCGACACATACTTATTTATGCTTGTGTTGAGGACCTCAGTGTTGCGGATGATCTACATTTATAAGACAAGCGGGCCCGTTTCATTCTTAATACTCGTATATCGGCTTAGCTCATTTTGCCAGGAAAATTTCGTAACCGCACCTTCTTGTACCTCCTACACAAATTTATCCATTTTATTTGTCTGTTAATTCGCACACTACAATATATATTTTAGTCCATTGTGGTGCTTCGTAATGCTTGGTAAAATCTGAAAAAATCGACCGATTAGCCACGCCTGTTCCGCGTCTGCCATACAATTTACAGATTTAATCTATATACCTTCTGTCAAAAAAGCATCGGAAAAGATAAGAATATTGAAACTCAAAAAAGTCATTGTGACTATGATAAAGTTTATGAGTTTTTGCAAAGTATTGGATTGTTCGAAAAGTTATTCGGTTAATTCGTAAGTTCACCGTGCGCCACTTCTCATGACGTAGAGTTCCTTCAAACAATAGCATATCTTTTTCCCGCCCCTTTTCTAAACTGTTTACTATAGTTTACCTGTGTTCTCGTTCTAGTCGTGAGTGGTTATAGCGTTTTAAAAAGAAAAGTTTTAAAAAGTGGTATTATTTCTGAAAAGGAAAAACGGTTGCTGAAGCCAGCTGAAAAATAAAATCTGCTATGGGCGACTTCTCCGTAACGACGACCAAAAGGAATTGTTTCCGAGGAGGTGAGAGATTTGATTATTGTTAATCCCCGTGCAACAGTTAATAAAATAGCTGAAATAATGAAAAAAATCAGTCTTAACTGTTCACGGAGTCATAAAAGAGCTCGGATTTGTGAGCAGTCTCGATGTGTGGGTACCTCACGGTGCCTTGCGGACCCGTCAGAAATTGTCAGAGCTTGGGTGGAAAGCTTTATCTCACCTGCCGTACTCCCCAGACCTCGCCGCGTCTGACTATCACCTATTTCGCAGTCTGACCAACCACTTGAAGGACTTGAATTTCTATAACGACGAGGAAGTGAAAAATCGAATTGAAAGATTTCTTTTTCAGAAAAACCACCCGAGTTTTATGAGAGATGAATTAGTTATTAAAAAAGGGGAATGGGAAGAAGTTATTCAAAAAGGGGGAGATTATGCAATGGATTAAAATAATTGTTTTCTTGTATATAAACTATCCGAACCACCCGATACAAGTTCTGCGCATTTTTCTTTCTAGGCAATTAATTTTTAGCTTACAAAAATGTAAAAACGTAAGAACACAAAGGTATTTTTTATTCCTGTACCTCAAGCACAAACTATCGAAATTCACATCGTAGGCGATTTTTATAGCAATACCAATACAGAAATTTCAGTCAGGTGAACTGACTTATTGACTGAAGGTACAACACATTCAACCAACTTCCATTTGCGCAAGTGCGAGGGGTGCCAAAAGGCACGTGGTAAATTGTTAGATTTAAAACAAAAAAAAAAAATTTGAATTAAAGCACAGTAAAAGAAAAACAAAGTTTTCTAAAGTGATCCGCTTAGAAATTTTTAAGGATCTTCTAATTTTAAGTTTACTGAATGCCTAAGCTTACTAAATTATATTGATATTATTATCGAGGGATACGAATTTAGATATTTATTAGTTGAAATAGGTAATTTGTGTGGAAGTTACCAGAGAGGATATTGTTATGCTCTAGTTTTTTTTTTTCATTTTACCTAGAATTACAACGCAATACACAATTAGTTACTTAATTGCAGCTCAAGAATTCGGAAAAAAATTAAATTTCGATAAAAAGTTCAATTTGTATGGTTGGTACCAGAAGGACTGTGGAAATTCCCTCCACTTTAATTTTCAGAAACACATGAGGCATATAAAGTTTAATCAAATTTGGTACAAAGGCTTAAATGGTATGAATTTAAGAATATATGAGATAAATCGATCATTTGTACGGAAGGTACCCGAAAACGCGTGGTTACTTGATCGATTATTCGTAATTTTTATATAAAAGTATCATTCAAACACGACGAACAGAAATCTATGCTACTGCAACCTACTAATTAGTAATATTGAATTTCGAAAAAATCGGCCAGTTCGTATAAGAAGTACAACAAAAATATGTTGCAAAGCGCACCGTTTTCATTCTAAGAATATACTTTGGCAAATGTTTAACTTGCATCATGTGTTATTAAACTCAGCGCAACTATTAAGAAGAGTGTACATGTTAAATCGGCACTAGAATGGGCGTGGTTAACCGTTATTTTCATATTCCCTCAGGTATCACAAGCCAATACAGTGGAAAAAAATTATTTTATCACAGCCCCATAATGGGCTATGTACAATTCTACCAATTTACCGACAAGCAAGTTAATTGGATAAATAAAAACTTACAAGCTATAATTTTATTTAAACGGAAATTGTAGGCTAAACGTCGAAAGTCGAGGAGTAAAAAGTATGATCATTTGTTGAAGGGATTAGATAGAATTAAGATTGCCTGTAAATCTTGTCGGAATACTTATATCTCTGGGAATTTACGAAGAATAGAAACGGATCACATCGATTTGTTAGAGGTCTGTAAATGATATAGTGGGGAGAGCACAAAGAAAAGGAACTTTGATTTTTGTTGATGAGGTTAAAGCAAATCTTTTGAATCAGTATTTCATTCAAACTGTTAGTGAGTTAAGAAGTCAGATACAAACATTACCAGGCGATAAATAAAATTACTTACGAACTTTAGACGGAACGTAGAATCACTTTTTTATTCAATCTGCAGATTACATTAAGATATTAATAAATAATAAGTTAAATTAAGAAAATTAAACTGGGCATCGAAAAGGAAGCTGCGAAAATGGGTCTGGTGCTAAACGACGACAAAACAAAGTTATTGGTTTCAACGAACAAAGAGTCTACTCATTTGTGACGCTGTGTGAACATCGACAACTATAATTTTGAAGTAGTGGAAGAATTGATCTACCTCGGTTCCGCTGTAAACAAAACAAATGATGTCAGCATGGAGCTGAAGAGGAGAGTATTGCTTGCTAACAGATGTTACTATGGACTAAGTAAGCGATTCAATGATAAAGCCCTCTCTCGACAAACAAAAATCCGACTGTACCAGACGTTGGTTCTATCTGTGCAGTTATATGGCGCAGAATCCTGGGTTATGACGCAAGCGGATGAATCAGTATAGGCAGTTTTCGAGAGGAAAATACTCCGGAAAATATATGAACGCATCATCGTTAACGGAAATTATTGGCAGCGCATGAACAATAAGCTGTTTGAGCTGTATGCCAACATCGACGTGGTCAAACGCATTAATATATAGCGATTGCGTTGGCTGTGTCATGTTGTACGGTTGGACCCAAATGCTACGGCACAGATAGTTTTCGACAACGAACTCGATGGACGGCGCAGAAGAGGGCGACCAAAACTCCGTTGGAAGGACCGGGCTTTTGAAATACTATCGAAACTTGGTGTGACGAATTGGAGGAGGAGCGTAGAAGATCGAAGCGCTCGGAATTATTTTCTACTGGCGGCGTATAATAGATAAGGATGTCTATTCCAGTCGCCACCTAAGAAGAAAAATTCATGCTTTTACTCAAATTTCAGTCAAATTCCGAGAATAAAAATGAATCGCATTGTTACACTCTTTCTAATACCAATAATACTATTGGAAGGTAGCCTAAATTGTTGGTCATTGTGTCGAATTATAAAATTTGATAAAATCGGCCAAGTACGTGTCAACCGGCCCCCTGCTCCTGGCCAATATGTTGATTGTATTCTCAGCTTCATATTTTTCAAGTAGTTAGAGATTAGTAAACTTAGTTTTCCAAATGGTACCCATTAGTGTACCACATACGCAAGTTAACTGATTTAGCAAATATCAATGGTCGCTCTATAATTTCTAAGCAGAAGTCTAGAGCGATTTAGCAGTTTACTTTTTTAATTGTGCGTTTATTCAAAACCATTTTGTGATAAAAACCTATCGATTTAGAGTGTTCCTCCTATCTCTCCGCACACTTTGGTACATATATTGTGTGAAGGTGTATGCAAGCTAGTTCATCTGACTGATATTTCTGTTTTTATTACTTTCAGTAATTACGCAAAATTAGGGTGACCCTTACAAATGTACATGAATTAAAGACGGTTCCTTCCTGTCAGTTACCACCATATCTTCCTTTTAGCTAAATAGTCAAAAAGTAAAAACCTAAGAAAATACTAACAGGACTAATTTTTCCAAGGCTATGGCCAGCTATTTGTGGGTACGTTGGTCCTACTGGCACTATTGTAGTGTAGTGACTCATTGTCAAGTAAGCGAGTGCGTCTCTTAATATATCGAGATGGATTGTTTTTCCAGTGAAAATGCGCATTTTATACCTTTTTTTAATAACTCCGCACACAAATAGGGCGGTCCCTTAAAAAAGGATTTGATTACATAGATTTTATTTCTGCGTTGTTAAGAAATATTCAAACATCTCTTGTTTGTAGAATTGGGTTCAGTCACTGCCTTAGACGGGTGTTTATGGACAATGGCAAAATTCTACTACTTAGTTCCGAAAGGCAAAATTCCGGGATGACAAAATTCGATGATGAACCGAACCAAAAACCTTGTGAAAAACATGGTTCGCTTCCTGGCAATTCCATTGCCATCGAGATTTTATTCGATAAAAGAAAAAGGGGCAACTATTGGAATGCTTATTAACAATTGATTATAAATTTCAAAAAACTCAATAGTTTTCCTAATTAAGTTGTTTTTTTTTTTAAATATCCTGTCAGAAATTTCTGGTCAAAGCTCAATTTTAAAGCATTTTGGATGATTGAATATTCCATTGACGAGAAGAACAAATATGGTGATTATAATTAATCTGTTATACCGGTTTTACAGTTGTCTTCAGTTTTGCAGAATTTTGTGAAGCGGCAAATATGAGAATTTATTTTGTATTTATTTCGGGACGATGACGTAAACCAGACACCAAACTTTAAGGACCGGATTCTCGTAAATAATTGGAACTTCTAGAAAATGCAAATTTTCGAAGAACGTTACAACATTAAAATAAATAAAATTTCTGAAAAGCAAGAAAAGAAACCATAATTTATGTCATTCAAATATGCAGAAATTAGCTATTCAATGTATTTTTTAAAACGCCGTTTCTATTAATATAAAATGTTTATATTCTGCGGCAGAATCAAACTAAACTAAACTATATGAACAATAATATTCAAACGTTTGGCAAAAGCTAAAAGCGAAATTCAATTTCAACTAACTTTTGATAAATAACTTTTACAGATCTTATATATGCAAGTTTAATGACGTACCGGTTTCCGGTTGGGAACACAAAAACAATGCGCAAAGTGGTTTGAACCCGAAGAGCGACAGTTACGCAGTTACCTTTTTTTAATGGCCAGTCTTCTATTCCCAGGGTGTTTTCGTTTTCACGGTGACCATGTTAATAATAATTCTCTTGATAGTGTACAGAAGAGTGTACACCAAATTAGCTGTGGGATCAAGTAGGCATATCTAAGTTGAAAATGTTTTTAAGTATTTGCTTGGAGTACCAGTCAATTCAGTTATCAACCATAATGACGAAGCGTTTCGGACTCCGTGACAGGACCATCTTTAGATATCTTTGTGACTGAATCGATGCTGTTGGTACATCATCAGTTGTATGTCGACCTATAAGCAGATCATGCATATGTGAAGTATATATCACCCGAAAATGTCCAGCTTTTGATTCATCGAACATTTTTCCATTATAACAACCAATGTTGGTAATTGGTATTTTTTACTTTTTCTAACTCGAACCATTTAATAGAAGTAACATCCACAGTTAGAATAGATTAAAAACCCATTTCATTAACCAAGCCTGTGATTCAAAGATTGGACGAACCACTGAATTAAACCAGCACAACATTTTACGTGATTTGGTGCAGGCCTGACAAATACTGACAGAAGCGTAGTTTGTTTCATTTTTTCCTGCTTTGATTTTTGCTGTTGATACTCCAACTCCAGCAAATGGATTGGAGTGGCAAAATTGTTGCCGCGGTGATGGACGATTTGAGTCATTTAGCATTTTAATAAATTATGACGCGTTTACTGATTAACACAAACAAAATTCCGAGCGTCTTCTGCGCTTCTTCTTCATTTCGATAATGTAGTCCTTCCAAAGGAGTTTTGGCCGAATTTTTCTGTATCGCCCGTCGACCACCTTGTCGACAACTTTTCATGTTACTCATCCGCACAACTTTTTGTACTTGATAACGTCAATAGTCTGTGTACAGCTCATACAAGAGGTCCCAATTTTCGCATTGCTTTTCTAATATTGTGGTTGATGTTGTGAGAGGGCTGACAACTTTTTCTTCCATCTTGTAGCAAAGGGTTCAATTTTGTAATAGGAAAAATATTAAAAAAATGACTGTCACCTTTTTCACGCTAATCTCCGCTATCTAGCATCACCATATTATAGATGAGTTTTGGGTACATCTAGCGCAGGCAAAGCACTATGCGCTGCTTAATAGTTGGTTGGCTGGCTGGCTGGTTGGTTTATTCTTATGCTGCACTTCCAGCCACTCGTTAAGAATGCACATTTGGTGTAAATAACGGGAAAGCCGCAACATTCATGCAACTTTTACTGCTGCAATTGCGGCAAAATGTATGTTGTAGTACTCGCTCGCTTGCTCGCTCCCCACATAAGTTATGCCTCACAGAGCGTGCAATTACCCAAGCAAACCGAACCCATCATCATCCTCATCAGCGTCGTCAGAAGCTTTGTTAGGAGCCACAACATTGGTAGTGAACTTAAACATTATGCACTTGGTACAAGCGAGGCGCGATTGTTGCTGCTGCGCACATATACACACACACACACACACACACACAAGTACGCTCAAATATAATTACACTTTAGAAAGGGACGCGCCATGCGGCGAATTTGCTTATTCCCCCCACAATCTAATGACAGGCGGATGTGACGGAGTGACGCACGGCAGACGGCGGACGATCACACCGCCTCTATTGACAGCTACACATCTCATGACGAGTGCATACGTATGTATGATGACATCTCGATTTACATACGAACAAGTATGTAGGTTTGTAAGTACTTACAACATATCATTTACAGTGAACCAAACTCCTCCTTCCTTACATCTTATAGGCAGGAGGTGCGAGGGAGGGCAGGATAGCGACTATGCTGAAATTAGCAGCTAGACTATGCAGCAGCAGCATCAGCATTTGCGGCTGCTTCTAGTTTTCCATTACAAAACAAAATAAGGCAGCAACAACGACACTAAAGAAATCTTATCACTTCACCCGTTGTTTGTGACGCTAAAACACAAAGTATGAAAAAAACAAAAATACAAATTAAAAGGAAATTACAGTTTGTGCTCATGTTGTTGGTGTGGATGTTGTTACAACAATACACTACTAGATACAATTACACACCATAATGATGACGCCGACGACGACGACGACGATGACGATGATGATGATGATGATGCTGCTGCTAATGATGACAATGTTGATGTTGTTGTTATTGTTGCTGCTGCTGAGAAATTGCTCCATGACTGATGGCTTCTCTTGAACGTGGCCGTGTTATGCGGTCGGTGCTTTTGGAAGACCTCATTGGCAATGGCATCAGCATCACACCGTCAGCAATAGCAACAACTGGTTGATATGTATCTCTGGTGGTCGTATCTAAAAAAGGGCTTCCGCAGAAATAACAAGAAGAACGTTAACTTGTGGCAAGAACAAGAATATTAATTATGCCAGTCGAAGTTAAGTTCGTACATGGTGAGGTGAGGAAATGACAGCATAACTGTAAACTGACATCTAACATCCATCGGCCTAAGAGCAATCATAGGAGGCAGACCGGAGCCTTAATTGCATTTGTTGTTTTCCCAAGCCATACAACGCTCACTACTCATTCGCTCACTGCTCTTTCACTTCTGCTGTGCTGCTGTTTATGCCGCAGACCTATGCCGCATTTAGACCAGAAACAATAATCTGATATCGATTAGATGACAAAAGTCAATTTCTATGTTTTCCTTTTTGTTTAGCTGGAAAATTGTCACATTCACGTGAGTTATGGGTGAATGGCAGTTTGTTGTTCCTGGGATACAATTTCCTTCCTTGTGGTTTGCAGGCAAATCTGGAGTTGGTTTCATTTAAACTCGATGCCACCGTAACGTCAGTTCATTTATCTACTATTAGACATACTCACAACTCAAATAGATTGACAAAAGGCAATTGTTTTACGATAGTTAAGTTTCTTAGCTAATTTTTAATGGAAAATTTAAACCACATAAGAGTAAAATAGCAACATCGCCGCTCAAGAGCAACTGTCAGTAAATATAAGTTTCCAAACAAGATTTGGATGATCTGAAACCTGATCCAGAGAAAAATTTTCCTGAAAAAATATACGGATCTACCATCGTTAACAGAGAGTTAAGGCGTCGAATCATAAGTTTTATAACTACACCGTCATGGTTATTAAAATGTTTCCTCCCGTCTAAGAAAAGTTTTTGCCTTGGCACTCCGGCCAGAACATCATGCAAAATGAAATGGAATGGAAAGTAAGGCAAACTCTGGGATTTTAACACCCAGCATTCATGGTAATGCAGAATTCTCATCTATCCATCCAGTTGAAAATTAATAGAGACGTTTGTGGCCAAAGACAAAGAACTCGGATGCAGCTGCAAAAACAGCAGGATGAGGAAGGAATACCCTGGACTAAAAAACTAAATGCTGGAAATGCATACCCATAGGTACAAAGCAACTGCACTAACCGAGGAAGACAAAAACGCTCTAGCAGATTTGTTCAAATAATCGCAAAATAATCGATTATTTTGAAAAGCACTTAAGCCAACGCTTCTTCTGTCAAACAGTCACCTTGAGGAATGGCCTTTAGAGCGCGCTGCGATTCACGTTGAATCTCTAGAAACAACTCAAATTATGTACCCAGAACGTCTTTTTCGATGGTTGTTGAGGCATCTTAGCTGAATTTTCAGTGAAAACTCAGAGCCAATGCAGTGTAAAATGAAAAAGGGAGTATCTTTGGTACCAATCAAGATTTGACGCGAGTAAGGCACTAAATATCTGTTAAAATTAAATTTACAGACCCATTTGAAATACCAGCGTTATCAGCAAGATCCTTAATTGTTAATCGGCGAGTTTTGAGTACCAAATTTCGGACTCTCACAATCAGAGGTTGTTGGTCGTCTTGGACTCGTTATCAGCTTTCTTTCTACTCTTTATGCCCCTTGTAAAAATCGGTGAAATCACATTTTATGTCGTACATTTATGGTGTGAAATTTGGCATAGATATCTGTTACAGCGCTACTGATTTAGGAAACCCTGTGCTTACAAAGAAAAACTACTTAAAGTCTGGTGCTATGCTGACTTTTCTCGGTGAAACTCCATATAAGAAAAATGGTCGTGGTATTAATGCGAAGCTAAATTTTTTCATCAGACAGTAAGAGTACTATGCTTTTTTCGCGAGGAAAATTTTCTTATGTGGCAACGCCAATCTCTTTTTTATTGATTTTCAACAATGAAGTCGGATATATGTAAATTTTTCGGCGCAATATTTTCGATAATACATTTATAAGCTTGAAAATGGAACAGTAATAGAGCAAGACGCAACTTAACAATTTTACAAACATATTATCGAACATATTATGAAACATCAGCTGTTCCAATTTCAGTGTTGCGAATCAATGCAAGAAAAGCTGGCAATGCCGCTAAATTCTCTCAGGAACAAAGAATGTCGTGCGGGTTTTTCCTCATGAAAAGAACATAGTACGAGTACTTAGCTTAACTCGGAATTTATTGTTTTGAGTCAATGCTTATTGAATTTATGGAGTATCATGCACTGAGAGAATTCGGTATTCATAGATGTGTGGAAGGCAGAGAATAAACGTTTTGGAAAAAGATATCTAAGTGAACTCTTTTGCGAAAAAGATAAAGAAAACGACGAATCGAGATAAGCGATTTTAATTCCCTAGCATCAAAGAGTGTTAAGCAACCAAGAAAATCTGGCACGTTCAAACTGTTAGAAACTAACAAAATCAATCGGAATCTAAAGAGTGTAGAAGGAAACTGATCGTCATGACAACTACGGAATTATAATCATTCCGAACAAATTCTGTGACAGGCTTGATTGAGTTGTTTTCGGATATGGGAGAAATTTTGAAATATCGTTTAGATGACAACACGTGAACTTTAATAACACAACATACATTCTCGCTTAATCAGAATTAAAGATTGTATTAAATTTTTCGGAATTCGACATTCTCAAAAATTTCCATAATTTGTGAATCGCAGAAAATATTGAAATAGGGTTTAGATGTAAACAAGCATCTACATAAACTCGGATTTATGCTAATTTAATTTAAGTCATTTTTCCTGATGACCATAGAAATATTTGTAATATTCGTTACGGCCGCATTGTTTAACAAAAAAACTGCTCTTTCTATTTGGACATCGTTATATAACATACCCTCTTGTTGAAATTGAGCAGTATACCCATATTTACATTTATCTCGCCACTGAAATTGATCTAATTGACGTCCATATTTTCCAACTGGATATACATATAATGGTTTTTAAGTCGGTGTATTCGATTGAAATTATTGTACTGATTATTATTGAGATGAAAATTAGTTAAGTATATGTATATTATTATTAGTTAAGTAATAAGGTTGCGTTTTTTGGTATCTTATACCCGTTTCGCCATACAAATGCTATCGGGTATAAGCTAATGGGGTTGATTTTGCACGGGGATAATTTTGTATAAAAAAGTAGTAGAAAGGTATGGAAATAACAATGCGACCAAGTTCTCCTACGCAAAAGTAAAAACAGAAATTAAAGAAAAAAGAGAACGTCAAATGACGTAAATACAAGTTGTTAATTTGTTTGCAAACATCAGTTGGTGAATTTTGGTTTTGTGTGTTTGTATGGATTGTTTGGATGCATGGATGTATGTTTGTATGGATGTGTTTGCTTTGAATTTGTTTGGATGGTAAAATGATTACGAATAAGAACAAAACAAAATGAATAAACATTTCATTAATAGCAATGATGCCAAGTTAATTTCGTTAAGCGCCGATTAGTTTTTTGGTATCCTATATAGGATCCCAAAAAAAACGCAACCTAACTTAGACCCACAAAATGGAATGTGTCAATTATTAACGAAGGTATTTTTGATGACCACAATCAGAGCCTGCTAATAGAACAGTTATCAAAATTCCGATAATTTTTCACATTTTTTTAAATGATTGATTATTTACATAAATTCCCATTAAAATTTTGAAACAGCCTTTTGATGGGTGTTAGTTTTTCTGTGTGATAACAATGAATTATCTTAAGAACGTTTCCCTCCATCAGCAGTGTTTTAATGTTGGGACCCACCATATGTTACGTGTCAATATTTTGTGTTCACTCGCTCATTCTTCTTCCACATTTCGTTTATGATCTCAATTTGTGATTGCAACGAAAATATTCAATTACAAAACTTTTGCTTTAGCAAGCATTGAAGCAGTTAGGGTCGTGCCTAAGCGTGAGTGTGAATCTTATCAGTTTTATTCATCCATCCATCCATCCATCATATCCATCGACGATGGGACAAGAGAGCTGTGTCAACAGTTTTTCCGTATTCAAATGCATCTGCGCGAAGTGAACGAAGTGTTTCTTCAGCACTTTTGGTCGGAAAACATTTCCACTAAATATTTGTTTTATTCAAATTTAATATCAGCTTTCGTTCGCTGGTTGTATTAAATTACTTGAACCAATATCACAGACATTGTGTGCAATAGTTTGATATATTGGATAGCTGGGCTGATAGATTGGGTGAATGAATGTTTGGATGTAGGGAAGGAGTACCACAGACATTTCTATAATGTTCTATGGCATGGATGGTGGGTGTTTTTTCTTGTCTCTTGCTCCGTAAATGTATAGAGTAGACGACGAGTTCACAATTTGATAACAAAAAAATAAAACAAACAAAGCCTTACTTAACACTTTTCTTCCCTTTTTTTTTTTGTTTACAGAGTTGTAGTTGTCTACTTTTTGTTTCGTTCAATTCCCTCGTTTAAATCCACGAAATCTAATTCCACAGAATTATAATAATAATCTAACATATTTATACGTAAGTATTCCTACGTGTGTTTGTGTGTATGTGTAGTATCACATGAGAGTGTAAATGTGGGTGTTTTGAAATGGAAACCATGTTAAGTGCATTGTTATGACAAATAAAAACGTATTAAGTGAAAGATCTATTTAATTCAATCAACTCCAATTTGTTTACATTCCCATTTACAGGCCTTCTTAGCACAGCGTTGTGTAGTATAGCAATGTAATACTTTGCCACACAGCTGTCGACAGACAAACAGTCCAAACGGACAGACAGACCCAGTCAGATGAAGTTTTTTTTTTTACATTTGTTTGTACCACTTGAGTCTTCCGCACACAAAAGCCACTTTTCCAAATCTCTTTCTAATTCAGTTGATGTCGTCTGTTGTAGTCATGATTTGCCGACGACAGGGAGCAGAGATATGGAGATCTGGAAGAACAGACTGCATCATTCATCTTGCTGCCACTTGCTGATGACTGACTGATAACGGAATGTTATTAATTAGGCCAAATTGAAGTAAAGACCACCATGGCATCACCTGTTTTCTATTGAAAGTTTTAGACGAAGTACAAAAGGCGTTATAATTCACATTTTAAATGAGAAGTTTTAAAATATTTTTGGGCATAAATCTACACAATTGTAGGGGTCTTTCACTTTCACTTTAAGCAATTTCGAATTCAATGTCACACAATAGGAACTGTATAGAATAGAAAGAATTAGAATTCCTGGGAAGTGTGCTAAGTTTAAATTTTTGTTTTCCTGGGATTTTCTTTTGGAAAATCCAGGGATAAATTTATTGGAAAAGCAAACTAAATATTTGCAATATTGTTTAGATCAATTTTGATTTTTCCCTTTATAATACTGTAATTGTAATGGGTATCTTTGGAGGCTACTGTGTATTCAAGTCCAGTTCCAATGTAAGAAGACCAGAATAGTCGGGGAGCTTACAAAACATTTTTTGGCTGCATAGATTGTAAATGGGAGTTAAGTAAAACAAATATACAAATTAGCTTCATCCAGTTTTACTCTTTTCAGCACTTACGATGAGATTTCAATTCGATAATATAGGACCAAACAAATTTGCTTTCTAAAAATTTCGGTGGAAGACCGAAATTCTCCGACTTTGGTTACGGCCTTGTTTTGTAGTATCTTTTTTAACACTCGACAATCCTTTCGTTTAGTTATAGTCTCTCATTTTTACAACTAACGAGCTAAGTTTCCTGTATAAAGTTAGATTAAACTTAGATTAAGCTTAGAGAGTGATACCACATTGCAATTTGCAAAGATTCTCTTTTGAAAAGTTGTGTTCAAATAAATTACCTCTGAGATTTATTTACTTTGAAAACTGTTGGAAAGATGGAATACTTACTGTGCCTAAGATCTTGACAAAGTAGGTGCCCTATCTTTTTACGAATTGAAGAATAAATATACTAAAATTATGATTTTGTTTCGTGAATTTTT
Organism: Philornis downsi; assembly: GCA_019455685.1. NCBI lineage: Eukaryota > Metazoa > Arthropoda > Insecta > Diptera > Muscidae > Philornis > Philornis downsi. Next base: position 5,610,572 of record JAHXMU010000057.1, on the reverse strand, counting down.
GCAAAAGGCTCCAAATTTATCTGTCAGTTGTTTGTTTTTCTTTCTTCACTGTTCTACAACAGTCAAAAGATTCCATCTGTTTAATTCTCCATTTTTTTTTAAAGAATGAAAATTACACATTTTCTAAATTTATTTTTCATGTACCAACGCTTATGCAAAAACAGCTGTATGGGAATGAATCAATGCGCCTTGGCTTGCCAGGAAATATTTAACCTGATGCGACTTCCGAAAACCCCAAATGAAAAAGTGTAGCTGTGTGAAATTACATGGTCTTGGTTGCCAATTCACGTCACCTTTGCGAGAAGTAACAATGCTATTAAATCATTCATTTCATTGTAGCATTCGCTGCAAGGAAAGTTCCGCAGTCCTGCTGCAACCACGCCCATGTTGTTCAATTGTCTTTGATATGTAGTGCTCGCCAGTGACGGTGATGGCTCCGGCCCATCCTGTTCAAAGTAGTATGTACCGATGATGGCGAGGGACCAAAATCCACAGACAGACAGTAACTTTTTGAGAACTGATTGCCATCTGGCGAAACTCGCTTGTGTTGACGTCGTTCCATATACGGCAACTTTATTTAGTAACACAGACTATTCATCCAAAAATGCACCTCTTTACTGAATATGATTTTTGTAGTAATTTATTTATTTATTTAATACGCCGCTACTATACTTTACGTATGCCAGTTGGGATTTATTACAATATTCATTAAAATTGGTGTTCTCTGCCAAACATTCGGTAGCTCAGTGAGGGAACAAATGGCGTTGTCTAAGAAGATTAATTTGGAATTGGTTCTCACACGGGGGCAGTCCTAAGTCCCGTCGCAAAATTCGATAAATTGCAGTCTGCAATTGATCGAGATCCCGGAATTGACTGCCTCGAATTGTCCTGCACATCACCATGGACACTGGCGATGTTCTCGGCCGGCTCTGGTATTCCTTTTATGTACGGGTCTTGGCAGAATATTTGTCGAACCGGTCATCTCAAATTTGGCCACTAAATATTGATGGGTAGATTTTGAAGGGTTACCGCGTCTGTTGTAAGATGGTTGCAGCGTAAAATTTGGGTGACGAAATAATAAACAACAGATTTGATCTACGAGTATTTGGAAAACTCATTACTACATTGATGTGCCCATTTTCGACAAACTTGTTCCTATGCTCTATTAATGAAATAATTTAAAATTTCCTTTACTTTGCGATGTCTTAAAAAGCTTCATTCTTAAGCGCCCTTAACACAAAATGCACAACAACACTCACTCATGTGTTCTAAAGCCCTGATGAAGATGAAAGCCAAATAAAGAAGATGTCGAGGAATTATGTTACAGACATCTTCTGTAGAGCGCGAGTGGCGGCGAATGGTGGCAAGCGTAGGAACAACATTCACAAATATGTGCTGGTAAATCTAGACGGGTTATTCACTGGTTATTCTCCGTACATTGTTCTGCTTCTTTTTATATTTTCTGTTGCGTTTTCTTGTGTTGTTGTTCCTTTGTGTAAATAAAACGAAAAACAACATAAAAAAAGAGCTGCTGACCTTTTTATGGGTCATATGTTGTAACAACAACAAAAAAATCGAAAGAAAAAAATTCACTCACTCGACAACAAAAAAAAAAAAAATCATGGTAGCAGTAATGAAATGTTCTCATACTACAACATTACATATTTACATACTTGTGTATGTACATACAGGCATGTGTATGTGATAATAAATTGTATAGTACTATTTACATACAAGAACAGCAGCAACAATAGCAGTAAATGTAATGCTTTAACAACAACAGATTTGCTGTTGACTCCTTTTTCCACGCTGAGGTTGCTGTTGCTGTTGCTGCTGCATACAAAACAATTGCCAACGTTGCAAAAACGCCAGCAATTTGGGATACTAAAAATCATACACATACACACAAACACACTCTCACAGCCATACATACCCAAATAGATCCATGTCTAGGCATTTACATAAAACAGCTACTACTACAACAACAACATTAGTAATGGGGGGAAATTGCACACTTGTGTTAATAAAATAGTATTAGTGTCCATAGTCGTTACATCCCAACAAACAACAGCAAAATATTTGCCAAAAAATTGTAAATAATTGTATGTTTGCCATCTGAACGAGCAAATGAAGCTAAAAACGCTGCAGATAGGAACGAAACGATTTTGTTCCTTCACTATTGTGCCGATTCAATGTTTGCTACTCAGTCACTTGGCGCTTCTAAGCTATTATTGACCCAGATAATGGAAAATTTATAGGATGCCAAAGTGAACAGGAAAGCACTCAATAAGTTTCGTTACTCTTCCCTTTGCTGTTTTGTGTTTTGGAATCATCAGAATATGTGGCATAACATTAGCTATAAACTAAATCTATATAGTTATGTACATACATAAATAAACAGGTATGTATGTAATTGTAGGCTCTGAATAGGTTTGCATTTCAAATTGCCTTGAAGACCTGGAAACAAAAAAAAATTTGTTTTGTTTCTAAAGAAACGGACATGATATTTTCAGGTGAACATGTGGAATCATTGAGGGATCGTGGCTTGAGGGGAACCACAATATCTAAATATGAAATATACAGTCGAGGAAAAAACTCCACATATACTCTTTGGTTCTGGAGTTTTAAGTAATTTGTAAGATATATTAAAAAAATTAGTTTCACTATTTAAGGCACCAATATATAAGCTTGTCTATAAAACAAAATGGAAATTCGTAAGCCTAACAGCCTAACGCCTAAAGAACAAAAACAAATTAAAAATGTATACTAAAGAAGACAATTTTATTTAAAATGCTTGAATATAAAATATTGAAAATAAATATTTTTCGATATCTCCTTGGGCATCAATTACTGCCTGCATTGACATCACCAAAATTCTCTGTAATATCGGTTGGGATTTTGGCCCATGCATGAAATACAGCCGTTTTGAGAGTTTCACGAATTCTTATATTATGTTTGCACACCAAAGCTTTCCCAAATGTGCTCGATTGGGTTAAGATCTGGTGATTGGGGTGGTGAATTCAGTTGTTTTGACGCATAATAAACAAGCCTGTCTCGAACAACGTGCAGGGTATGTTTGGAGTCGTTGTTTTGTTGAAAAAGCCATTGAATTCCTAGACTTTCAACAGATGGCTTCAGATTTTCTTCCAATATGTTTTTATACTGATATCGCTCTATATTACCTTCGGCAAAAACCAAATGAAGCACCCCAGGTGGCGCCATAACTCTCCAAACCACAACATTGCCACCATCATATTTCACTGTGGGCATACTATTCTTTGGAACAAGGATGGCGTTTTGTTTTCTACAAACTTTGGATCGGTCATCATTTCCGAAAATGTTTTACTTACTTTTATAGATAAATATAAAAGTTTTCCAAAAATCCATTTTCTTATGTAAATGACCCTCAGCAAACTCGATTATAATTGGACGATTTTTTGAACATTACTTTTAAATCCACTGCCATGTAAAACGTTTGTTTTGTTTTGTTCATGGAGTAACAGTAGTATTGGAACATCTTTCGAGGTGTTTCGCCAATTTGGGTGCAGGGCTCGAAAGGCCCTGTTGTTTGACTTCTTTAACAATACTGCTATTACCACGTCTTGAAGGCTTCTTAGGTCTTCCAGATCGTGGCTTATTTTTGATGTTATCAGTGTTTTTATAGTTGCGAATGATGGCTTGTATAGTGACATGGCTTTATTTGAATATTTAGGCAATTTCTCCATAAGATTTGTTTTCTTTTCGGTGTTTAACTATTCTATTACGAATTGAAAAATGTATCTCTTTTTTATTTTCCATCTTCAAAGAAAGTTAAAAACCACTTTCATCACCTAAATGACAGCATTGCTTGTGAAGTAAAATAAATCGGTTGTTTTCCTTTCGTAATTCCTAATTTTTTGTCTCATTTCAAGGGTTGACAGGTTGTATGTAGATTGCAATGCAATGTTTATCGTTAATAATTTCTATGTTCTTTTAATTTTTTTTTTCTTTAGATGATTTTAACTGTGAGTGCTCTAAACATTGAAATAAGATCTATAGGTATGTCGAGTTTTTTCCTTAACTGTATACACAGGGGTTGGCGCTAAAAGTGTTACCAATTATAAATTTTGTTAACTTTGATTTTTTTTTAACATTAAAACATTGCAAATTTTAAGAAAACTATGTTACTGTTCAATGTAGCCATCTTTAGCGCGGATAATAACATCGAGTCTGAACGGGTAGGCTTCACACGCTACACAAATGTGGCCTGATGGTATTTTGTCCCATTCTCGGCAAAGACGAATATTTAAGGCGTTGACCGTTTTATATGTTTTAGTTGATATTTGGCATCTATAATGAATCATGTGGAAAATCACTTGGGTTTAAGTCCAGAGAAACAGGCAACTTTTCCCAGCAAAAAATATTGGGTTTGCTAGACGAACGACGTTTTGTGCAGATGTTAAATCTTGCACTTTGTGTATTTTGTGGGGGCTTCAATTGTAGCTTATTTTTAATACGACACGGGGAATATTGTCGCCAATGCCGTGAATTATGTTGAATTCTGACCCCTACCTTGCGACCGATTTTTGGCAATGTTACCATTCAAAAATAGTCCACCTCCATATTGTTTTTTTTAATGCTGCCAACACCATTGTAACATACAGGGTGGGCCATATGAGTGTTGGCGATTTAATTCTTCAATTTCTCGGTAATGCGTGGCGCGGGGTGGCGGGGGGATATGTTGTTCGCTGCGCCGCTTCCTGCATATTTAGTCGCCATGGAGCCGTACACGGGAGTGCAGCGTGCATTTTGTGTCCGAGCGTATTACGAAAACAATAAATCAGTGATTACTGCACGACGTTTGTATCGGCATGAACACGGTTTACACGATTTAAGCGAAGTTCCAAGCGCCAATGTGATACGAAAATGGGTCAGAATGTTCGAAACAACCGGCTCAATAGTACCAATTACGGTTCGTGGTCGCCCAGTTTCTGCAAGATCAGCCGACATTGACCGCAACAGTCAACACGTAAGAGAAGTCAGTCTTTGGATGTCAAAAGAACAACTTTACGACGAATTTTGAAACGTGATTTGCATTTGAAGGCTTATAAGATTCAGATAATCCAAGAATTAAAACCCGATGATGTCAATAACCGACTTAACTTTGTCAATTTGATGCTAGAGCGGTTCAACAATTTCAACAACGTGATTTTTAGTGATGAGGCCAATTTTCACCTTAATGGCCATGTGAACAAGCAAAATTGTCGCTTCTGGTCCTAATCCCCGACGCTTGCATGAACGTCCACTTCACAGCCCTAAGCTTGTCGTGTGGGCTGGGATAACGTCAACCGGTATTATTGGACCATACTTTTTTGGGGACGAAAGAGGGCATGCGATGACGGTAGAGCGAACAATTATTGCAACATGCTAGCAGACTTTTTGGTGCCAGCTTTGCAAGAACTTCAAGGCAATACCTCGAGGATGTGGTTTCAACAGGGTGGGGCCACATGTCATACGGCTAGGGTATCCATAGAGCTGCTGAAAAATGTTTTTCCTGGAAAACTCATTTCGAAAAGGGGAGATATTGAATGGCCCCCACGTAGCCCCGATCTCTCTCCAGGCGATTATTTTCTATGGGGCTACCTCAAATCGGTAGTGTACGAGAATAATCCGACCAATTTAGAGCAGTTGAAGAGGAACAAAATACCGAGAACAACTTTTCAACGAGTTTTCCAAAATTTTCGACTTCGGTTCCAAGAGTGTCAAGCAGCCGAGGGAAGCCATTTGGACAACATTATTTTTAAGTCTTAAAAATTCTCATGCTTCTACTTTTTAAAAATACAAATAAATTTTTTTTATGTTTCGTAGTTTTTTTTTAATTGAATATTTAAACCGCCAACACCCTTATGGCCCACCCTGTATAATGGTCCGATACACAAACATTCCGTTCAAAGCAATGACACTGTTGCGTTTGAATTGAATTTCGATTGCGTCCTCAGGATTGTAGATAACAAAAAAGACTGACGTTTGTCAAAAGATGAGCGAGCTGTCATTAGCCGTTTAGTTGCTGCAGTAGCTTGAAATTAGTAACACTGACTGTATACACTCTTGAAAAAGAACGCTAAAAAAGTGATCAACTTCCAATAGAAGATCGACGCGTTCTTTTCTATGTGAGGTACTTAATAGATAACAATTTCTTTTATAGCCGCCATATAGTAAGAAAGTAAATCCTGCCAGTTAACTTAAATGTACGCATGCAATATACTCGTATATCTTTAAAAGAAGGCGATCAAAGCATATATATATATATATATATATCATCGATATTTTTCGGCCCATCAGGCTTTTGTTCTTTCTTAGTTATATGTTCTACCAAAAAAGTACCGGGAATTACTCATTAAAACACAAAATATTCATTACTCATAAAATTTTGTTATATTGCCTTCAAAGTAGCTCCATGCCGAAATAAAACAATTATGTCAGCGGATAACCCAATCATAGAGACATTTTTCAAAAGCATTTTCTCGAAACGACTGCCATTCTCGCCGCGAATTCTCTCATATATCTTCTATCGACTGAAAGTGGATGCTTTGAAATGGTAATTTCAGTTTTAGTGTCATATCAAATGGAAACGGTGGTTTTTCGATGATGTACTCGTATTTTGAGTTTTAGACCAGAAATTAATTCAGAATGGCAGCCTTGTGAGATGGTGCGTTATCGTGGTGCAAAATCTATGCATTTTCTTTCTACAAATCGGTTTCTTCTGTAACAATTCCAGTAATTGGGTACTCGAAATTTCATTTGTAATACAAAATTTAGAATACATTTTGTTCGGTATTTTTATCTATATATATAAAAATCAATTGCTGTGCGTTAGTCTCGCTAAAGCTCGAGAACGGTTGGACTGATTTGGCTCATTTTGGTCTTTAATTATTGGTAGAGTATTCCGGAAGGTTTAAAAGGTTTTATTTGAAGTGATAGATGGCGTTGGAGATGAGATTTTTGCAATTAATTTTTTTTACCACATTAACATTTTGAAGGCAAAACAACGTTTGCCGGGTCAGCTAGTCTATTATAAAAATTACTGAACACATTTGGATTGAACAGGCAAAATCAATTACTTTAAACAAACTGTCAATTCCCGGTGCTTTTTTGACAGAATGCACATCAAAAGTAATGATACATATTTTTTGCATTAACAATTTGTATAAACTCATGTATTTACTTCAATCCGAGTAAAAATGGGTTACGCGTAAATATAAGCTCTCTAACAACGTAGTATCTGTTCTTGTTTAAATTTATTTTTATGCAATGTTATTCGTCCTACAGTCATACCATGAAACAAATGTTATCTATCATAATATTATATATCGTATTGGAAGTATATGAATCCTCATCAAAAGCACCCCAGAGGTATTTTCTGTAAAACTCGTAAAAAACGAAATTGGAAATTTTGTCAACATCAAAGTTGGCACTCTGTGAGTTTTGGATTCTTTACCAAATGTTCACAATACTGCAATAAAATTTCATGTTTCTTGAAAATTCATACAAAAATATGCGTATGATAACAAAAATCAAAGGTCTTGATATCCGCTTTTGATATTCTGATTAAATTAGAAATATAAATTTTGAATTCAATGGCGGTTTAGTTCAGTATATGTCGAATATGGTGACCTAAAATACAAATGAAGCGTAACTGCCAAGAAATGCACAACTGAATTTTTACTTAAATAGATCATTTTTGAGTTTACTCTTTTATTTAAGAATTGCTTTTGATAATTTTGGGCAACGGATTCTGATGCTGATTTCATGCGAGTTGATTTCAGAAAACTATCGAAAGGAAGAAAACCTCTTGTGGAGGCGTCCATAACTTATTCTGATCCGTTCACATGAACAAATTTTGCAGACTTTTTGGAATTTTTTCCCAACACAGTGCATTACAGATAAATTATCTATATGTACGACTATATATAGGTATATATTATATGTATGTATATATATATTATGTATATGTATATATTCATGACATGCTAGTGACTTTATCAGTTCATGTGGAGCGAGCGAATCCTAAACATTACATTACAATTACACTGCACCAACATCCGTTTCCCTGAAAACAATTGGATTAGTTGCGCATTAAAATCCCAAAAATGCCACTTCAATATGCAGAGTGAGCAAGCGCCTGTGTGAGTGAGCGAGTGAATGGGTGAGTGAATAAGTGAGCGGTGGTGCGCACTGAAGTGATGAATGGCGACGACATCATGAACAGCGGAAAAACTTGTCCTACTTTGTGAAAGCTTCAGGCAGCTCATAAATATGCATTTTGCCAGAGATGAAAAGCTAAACGGCGAAAACATCAATTAAACAAACGCAAACGCATTCAAAGCGTTTAATACAGCCACCCGGTCGATCGCACTCGCTCAATTTGCAACGACTTCATTGAATTTAATTTAAAATTCATACATTTTTGTGAATGAAATTGCACTGCAACCAATGGGAGTTGTTCGATGCTCAGTCTGCTGTTTGTGATGCTGTCGATATTGATGTTGATGGCGATAGCGATGTTGATGTTGGTGATTATAATGCTGATATGAAACTTTCGTCATTTTATATTTTGAACAGGAGCTGGCTGCTGTGCCAATTCAATGATGGCTATGGTGTGGTGATTTTTACTAGGGGTCTTAAACGATTTAGCAACATCAATCGACACAACGGCAGAGAAATAAAAAAAAAAAGGAGCACAAACACACACAACTCATAATCATTACATGGCTGTTTTCTACATTTATTATTGAATTTAACAAGCGCTGATGAAGTACTTTGGCAGATAAACTCGCAGTCTTGTGATGGTGATAACGCTAAACGCTGATGACGTTCAGGGGAATGAAGATGACAATGATGATGATGACGATGATGATTTTGTTATCGATGTTGGGGGCTTAGAATCTGTAAGCATGGCATCACCTACTTTCCGTGTTTAGTACTCAGAGAATTGCATTGATTTGACACAACACATGTTAAGCATTCATCATGAAAACAGCACAATTCAATAATACGTACTTATGTATATGTCTTTCAAGTTGTACAGAGAGTGCAGAAAGTAAGAACAGCATTGGCGAGTTGCAGAATATTGTGAAACTATGATCGAAACTGGAAGTAGAGTGAGATTGGGAATAAAATTCCCCGCGGTTTTCAAACCGAACCCCCGATTTATGTGGTATTTGGTGTTATCCTATTATTGAATATTACTGTGTTGCATTCGAGGAATATATGATCAAATCCGGTAGGATTCGCGGTATGTATCACTACTATCGCCTGATATTTTCATACAAAATTAGTTTTTCAGTTTTTAAAATATAGTTTGGCAAAATAAGAAAAAGTGGAAAATTATAATTGTATATGGAATTTCTCGGCTTTCAATATTTCTTACTTTAGCGAAATCCATTAGAGTCAAAATTAAGACTTTTGGCGATTGGGTGCTCCGTTTTCAAGTTATGTTTATTTTTGCATTTTACCGATCTTTATAAATTAGTTATTTTTATGATTTGGCGCTCTGTCTCCGAAGAAAGAACACATTTGCATTCTGGCGATATTCCATTTGGCAACTTTTTGAATATTTTTTTGATAATTTCGTACAGAATTACTTTCTCACATATTAAAATTTGGTTTGGCAAAACAAGAAAAAGTGGTTATATGACAAACGCTAGTTTTCAATATTTCTTACTTTAGCGATTTAACAAAATTCAAGCTACGTTGGTCACAGTTCTTAAAATGTACTCATTTAGATACAAAATTAAGATTTTTTGGCAATTGTGTGCTTTGTCTTCGAGTTATGAATATATTTGAATTTTTCCGATCTATTAATATGGCAATGAATTAGTTATTTTTATGGTTTGGCAGAAGGAACACATTTCCGATTTGGCAATTTTTTTATTTGTCAACTTTTTTTTGATATTTTTTGTCTATCATGCAAGTTCCTTTTTCCACTTTTGTATTTATTTTTACAATTATACACATTTTTTGTATTTCATCGATTTTGTATTTTGACAATTTGGAAATATTCTGTGTCACATGTGATGAATATCAGCTATCCAAAGACCTTTAATAATCTGAAAATGTTGCCTTTTTTCGTTTCACAGATATAAAAATGTTTCTATTTTAACGACGACATTTCGAATATATCGTAAACACTTGGGAAAGTGAAAAGTTGATTATTTGGGCAGACACATTTTTCTTTTTCGACTTTTTGATTGCAATTTAAAAATATTGGTAATATGTTGAAAGCAATTTTTTAAAAGCGCTTTATCGGTGCTCAAAATAAGTTATTTTCATCATTGAAAGCTCAGTTTCGAAGAATTGAACATTTTTTATTTTAGTAATTTTTCATTTGATTTTAATTTATTCTCACGATTTAATGCTCAGTTTTCGGAGATATGGAAAAATCATATATCTCTTTTTTGGGCTTGATTCCGAGACTTTTTTGACCTATCATGGATAAGAGTACTTTTTCACCAATACTGGGACCAAAGATCTACCCGTTCGAATGCACTTATGCTTTCTATTTCTGTTGCAAAATAGCCGACAATCAAAATATTCTAATAATATCATATTCTAATAATATCATATTCTAATAATATCATATTCTAATAATATTTCTAAGAACTCATGAAAATGTTAACTGAGCAACATTTACAAAAAAAAAAAAAAAAAAAAAAAAAAAAAAAAAAAAGAAGCCAATAAAAAAAAATAAAAATATCAATAAATAAGAGAAACCCATTCTTTCATGTTGGTAGAAAATTGTTTTTCTATTAGAATTCCGGCGAGGAATTTTACGTAATTTTAACACTCTTTTTTTTTCTTGGCACAATTACGTGTGCGGACAAAATGTAAGGTTTTTGTATTTAACTTGATACACTCTTCGAATATCATCGACATTACACAAAAATCATTTGCATAAACATTGGTACATTGGTATGGTTGATATTTAATGGCAACACTGCCGTCCAATCCCTTCTCGTTTGTTCTCCTTATACTCTCTGTCTTTATAACAACACGCAGTGGGAGATTTGTTCCCTCTGGTTATTACTAAAGGCTCTTTGCATTAACTTGGCAACTGTAAAATAATTCCAAATGTATAAACCAACTTTTTGCAACCACCGTTGCCATATGCATGCACTATTCCCATTTTCATCGCCAACAAACACCGACAAGTATAGCAGCGACTGTGGCAATAACAGCTGCAGCAGCAGCAACAACTTGTAATGGCAGCATGAATATTGCATGTATTTCTCGTTATACTTCTCGATTAAAAGCTGACGTCCGTTAAAAACGTTGTCGATGTAAAATGATGTTGGATCGATGGATTTTGCTTCTTGGACTGATAGATGGTTGAACAGTTCAATGGATGGATGGCTGGATGAATAGTCTGGGTGTTGTGTCAGGTACCGCCACACTCATGCTGCAGTGCAACAAACACTTGTGCGTCATAAACAACAACTGAGATAGCAGCAACGTTTTGCAAATTAGTTATTGATGATTATTGTGGCATGTCATGGTGACCGACCATCATCGTCGTCATCGTCAACATCATTGCATCGCATCGCCTCACATCTAGGCGATCGCTGGATATCTAGTGAACACATAACTATTGATGCCGTTCCATCTATCCATCCGTCTCCCTCCTCTGTTAGTGGATTACTTATGACCATGTTCATAGCTTGTTTGGCAAATTAATTGTGCATTCATGTATCGGTGCATGTCCATTAAATGTCCGTCCAGTAGGGGCACCATAGAAAGTATTTGTAGAACTTGGGGCCATTGTTAGCCGCTACTTAATGGGTTTACACACGTTTTTATGCTATCAAGCGTCAACCGCCCCACCAAGGAAAAGCGAACAATCATGGAATCATAAAAATCTTTCGAGTTAGTGAAATTTAATAATAAAATCACGAAAAGAAAATGAAATCGGGTCATATGAAAGAGTTTACATGTTATGACAATGGGAAGAAATATTAAGTGCAAATGAGAGGATTCTTGAATATTTAGGGTATTGAAACGACGTTTTGAGTTCTAGATAGAAATGATATATCTCAAAACATGAGATCGTGTAGACTTGTGATCAGGCCGCTCCCGAGTCATAGCTCACTGTTCATAGCCATGAAAAAGTAATGTCTGACTGGCGGAGAGTTGCTCTGGTCACGAGTCCGGATCCCCAATTACGAACCGTCTCTCCGCAAAAGGGGCTTTGAGTTGGGTCACAGTGCAAAGCCAAGCCGGCAAAATTCGGTACTATATCGGCAATGCGAGAAAACTGGAATATGTCAAAAAATTAGTACTCTTAGCAGTTTGAAATCATCTTATCAGTTGTGTCCAACAAGGAACACCAGCTTTTATTTCATTTTTTTTTTCAAAAATATTTATTCGTTCGTTTAATTTCGTTCTTTTTTATTTTCTTCAAAGTACTGCCTCCAAAATTTTTCCCATCCTCTACCTTCCAGTATGATTCTCAGAGCTTGACACGATTCACGTTGAGTCTCCTCAATTGAGCCAAAACAGTGTTTCAGGACGTTCATAGGACACTCTTCATCTTCAAGTCGTGTACATTTCTTTCCGGCAAAGTCTTCCGAAGACCTGTTGCAATGCAATGCAATCTTTCTGCAATAGAAACTCTATTTCGTAAACAAAATCTAATGCAGCTTCGTTGCTGAACCAGTTCACATATTTTAAAAATCCATATAAAATATGTATGACATTAAATTTGGCACAGATGTCTCTCAAACTTCTGAGACTGGATGTTACTTAGATCGATAACGGATCTTACTTTTGCAACGCATTACTACAATATACAGGCTAGGCTTCCTGCGGCCCGTAGATGTTTGCAATAACTTTTGCGAAATCGACAATTGTCATGCCATGTTTGAAGCGCCATTTGAACGAATTATCCGTTTCAAATAAAAAGTGCTCACGCAAAAAATGCCGACAAACGTATGTACGAAAACATTGACAACATCAATATCCAAGTAAACCATGTCTAACGAAAATGTCACTGCAGCTCTGGCCAGAGTTGTAAAAAAAAAAAACAACAAATTTTCTTCCATACCATGAATAGGAGAGGGAAGGAAAGAATTCCACATTCAGTGGTATACAAGCATTTGGTTTTTGGATCTAAATTTGAATGACGATTCCGATCGTACGTTTGAGAGGCTCTTATTAGATTTGTCGATTACCCGACTTTTTGAAGCGTTCGTCTGAAACATCGAAGCGACCAAAGCTCAAAGAATGATAAGTGGTGCCTTGTGCATTGGTCAACTATCGAAAAATTCGGCGTCGATATGCATGATGCCTATGGCCTCTCAAAAACCAGTCTTCGACGTATAATTCACGACGATTTTCATTTATCCCCGGATAAAATACAAATGGCATACATGATCGAGGCACAAGAGAAATCGCGTCAGCTCGAATACGGCCGATTTTATGTAGAAATGACTGAAAATAGAAGCGATTTTTGGCGTCAAAACATCATGAGAGGAAAAGACACATTTCGCATCACATGAGAGAAAAGAAAACTGCCGCTACTGCTTAGTAGTGATATCGCATAATTAATCCATTAAGAGCCTTTCTATGATGAAAGGAAGTAATTATCTGGTGCCTTATTTCTGCAAAATATGTAATTTTTTATTTGTGGGCTTATTTGAAATTCAAAGCGTACATCGACAAGCCGCAGATTCTGGCTTAAGTAATGTGTGGACAACAGCAAACCTGAAATAGAGGCTACACTGGGGGCGACTCTTGAGAAATCGATCAAAGGTAATGAAAAAAGAGCCAGGATAAAAGAAAAGCATTTGAATAAATATGAATAAATAAACAAATATAAATAAAAATAAATAAAAAAACAACACATAAAAAACAGCTTGCTTGAGTGTCCTTGGATGAAAGTCGAGGTCTGTACAGACAAAAAGTAGAGTCGTCTTTTCCTTAAATTTTAATTTCCAAAAACCCATTAAGAGAAAATTATTTTATTTATTTTATACAAAACCAATTTCTTGTTATTAAAATATTATTTTTTTTTTAACAATTGTTTACGACATCACTTGCGAGACAATTAAAATCTTTGTAAACCAGTGTATTTACATTTATTTATTTTGTTATCAAACCATACTAGCTTACAGAACTTGTTGTGTCTAAACGTATCCTATTCAAGCTGTTTTGGGGAACCCCTTTTTTTAGTTCCTCCCCAGAGTTATGAAATATTCACATTTAATCCCCCCCTCTTTTTCCAGCTTCCATTAGAGAACGTAGAAGACAAATTCCCATAATTTCGTAATAGTTAAGTGTGAAACACTTGTCGATCGTCACTTCGTTAATAATTACAATTAAAAAAAATACTCAACAAATTCTTAAGAAAATTCACACATTTGTTTGGAAATTTATCTAATTTGTCTTTCTCAATTTCATTTACAGACTTGGTCTTCCAGGGATATGAACAGCGCGACTTATCCCTAATGCAAAACATATGGACTGATTGTGGCAGAGATCGCGCATTGGGAAACGCCAGCCAACGGTGTCATTTAGAGTGATATTTAATGAATCAAGAATCTGTTTACTTGAGCTCTTTTGATAAATTGCTAAAATAATACGAACACATTAAGATTTATGAGTTGGGGAACTGGAAATCGGCTGCGATCCAAAATGGAATTCTTATGAAGAAAACAATCAGAAGAAGTAAACGAATAAAAAGCAATAATTCGTGTGATTGTGAAACGAAAAAATTAAGTGCCTCAATTTTCAAAAATCTCTAAAGGAGAAAAAAGAATAATAATTACAATAAGTTTTCGGAGGAGAAAAACAAAAATACAGATCACCAAAAGCTTTAAAGAAACGGGTAGTATTGACCCGAATACCGTTTGCTACAACTATAAATATGTTAAAAATGCTAATATATTGTTGTGCAACTTTAAAACTAAAATCTAAAATAACCTGGCGAATAATAGCTTTAAATTTCATCTGCACACATTGGAAACTTTAAAAAAGGATACAACACAAAGGAGCTTTTTGGAGCATCATAGAAACCGAATTTGAATTCGAATGCGCTGGTTGGTGACAATTAAGTTTTATGACTTTTGTGCTAATAGGGGAAATCTCCGGTGCACGCCATCGCTGTCGACAACATCACAAGCAGCAACTTCAATCCGCAGTGACCCATCATTGAATTTGTGACATTAATAAAACGAAAAGAAAAAATACGACACAAAGACACCGAGGCCACCGCCGTCACCACCACTAGCAGCGACAATAAACCCAGTGCAAGGACTACTGCCTCAATTATGTTGGCCGGCATAAGGAAACGCTTAGCACGCAAGTAAGTACCTATGCCTTTGCTATCGCTTAGGATCTTCTCACACTCCCTGGTTGTTGGGTCTCTTAATTATCCTTAAAAAAGCAAATTGTTTTCCTTCAACCATTTGGCCTCCGATACATTTCCTACGATAGTTGTCATCAGAGAAGGAAAGCAAAAAAAAAAAAAAAAGAAAGATTTCATTAACTTTTTCCTAAGAAGTCATAAAAATCTCTAGGGGTCAGTGAGGGGGGGTTACTTACACTTAATACAGTTGGAGATTCGTAGATTTTTAATAGCTGCCTGATGTCGGGGGATTGAAGAGGGAAGGGGGCAAAAAGTGTAATAAAATTTAATCACAATTTCGGTGTTTTATATAATTAAAGCAAAATCCAAATAGAAAATTTTCTTTGTAATCTTAAATTATTACACTCTTCGTTTAATGTCAACTGAAATCAAGTTTTGCTTCAATTTAAAAGAAGTACTTTAATCGTACAATTTTCATATCTTAGCATTTAAAAATCATGTGAAATCAAATAACAATTTGTGACGACAGCGGCGGAAGTAACCATTTCACTGCCTTAAAATTAAGTTAGAAAAAAACCCCTCGCTGCCCTCAGGTAGTTCTACTTAAATTTTTGAATGTCTTATGAAATCATTGTCGCTAGATTGGTTCGAATAATGGATAATAGACAATAGATAATTAATCAGCTCAATGTCAAGAAGAACTAACAACTTAACTGGATAGGCAGCAACGTGTTTTTTTAATCTTTTTTAGAATTAACAAATTTGAAAGTCATATTTTGTGAGCAGACTACAAAGAGAAGAATATTCAGTTTGGAATCATAAGCTGGAGTTCCGAAAAGAATTGCCATAACTACATCGATTTATTCAATAACATAATTTTATTCTCACACGGATTTGTAGAGAATGACGCAAAATCAATGTATTGACTACGTTGGTGGTGACTTTTTTACGTACGAACAATTTTGAAATTCTTACCTCCCAAATAAGAGACATAGAGCAAGAAAATTTGTGCGTGCAAATATAAGTATATCGGTTAGCTCAAAACTGTGCAACGAACGATATGAAAAATGGAGAATGACGCCAATCCAATCTCTTATTTCTCAGAAGAAAAAATAAAAACTACTTTGTGCCACTAATTAAAATACCTGTTTCTGTTTCATTAATAGTCAGAGTCGATACTTGCGGTATCGACACCTTTTCTTTGATGCTTCGTTTGTATCGACACTATCGAATCCCAGCGAAATACTTCAATCGAAATCGAGACCCTAATTTGGGGCTGTCAACAACCACCAGGTTGGCACGTACCGAAGACACACCGATGTTAGCATAGAGTTAACATTTGTGAAGTGTTTCAATTATTTTTCGATAGTCGAGCTACAAATTGGAAAATTTAATTTTTTGTGTGAAATATGATTAATTCAATTTGTTTAGATGAATTCTGCTGATCTGTACGATGGATCAGACTGATTTTTTGCGTGTTCATTAAGAACAAATCAGTTAGCAATTATAACGTACATTTTTGCAAAATGACTTTATTTGTTGCAAAATATCAATAATTCTTCTAAATAAGTCAAAATGTTTAGAACATCTCGGTCAAATTTTGATATAATCCATACGAAAAAATTTGTCAAGTGTGAGTAGCGCCATCATAATTCGTGACTTTTTTGAGCAACCAACCAATGGAATTTTCACTGTGCAAACGTTTAGAATGATGCAGAAAGCCATGAGTGAACAAACTTTGTCGAAGAGAAATGTGGCATAAACAGAGAATGAACTGATGATGAAAAGCGTCTCGAAAGACCATCAACCTCTACCCACGAAAGTTAAATCCAATTCAAGATTTGGATTAATAATTAGGAACTATGGGCGTTACTGATAATGTCGACATTTCTGTCGGCTGAACGTCGCCCTCTGATGCAAAAACATTGAATTTGTTACCCTCTAATAAATGGTTCCTTGGCATCAAATATCTGTGGTCACAACCCGTAACAGCCTAACTCGAGTTAGGACACAATTGAGTTATTAGCACCATCGTATTCAGCGTATCTAAATTTATTTGCTCTAAATTTTTCATGTTTGTATCTCTTCTAGGAAGGCAATTAATCCTAAAAAACCTAATAGCTTAAGTTATTTTTCTAAATGACTGTTTTGGCATAACTGCCTAAGTCAATTTAGGATTACAACAAATATAAACACTATTTTTTCATCATTGCCTAAATCAACTTAAGTCGTTAATCCAAAAAAATAAAGAAACAATTTTATTTTCCTAACTTGAGTTAAGCTCTTATTCCGAATTACAATTTGGTTTTTTGATAAACATAAATAGAGTTAAGGTCTTTCTCCAAACTTAAAGTTTTTTATTTAATCTAATAATAGAATAATAGCCTAACTCAAGTTGAACTTTTTGACTTTCTTTCGTTCAACAATTCATAAGAGCCTAAGTGTCTTTTTCGATAATATCTTTTGACTGCGAGAATAAACAACTATTTTTTGTTAACAACTAAGTAAAGAAATTCGTTTCCTTGGAATCTGTAGCAAAGTTTTCCAAAAAACACCTTCTCCTGATTTTCAGTGAAGATTCAAAACTTTAAACTCCTGTACTGAAAATATTGAAAAACAGACTTAGCCTGTTATGGGTTGTGACCACAGATATATCCGCAGGTTTTTTTTCTGTTGACTGTTTAGAAAGCTTAATTTAAATGCTCAAATTGAAAGAAGAATTGAAAAAAAATTATTATAATTTTATAATAATTTTTTTACTTCGTGAAGATTTGTTTGTTGTTCAGAATAAACGAATGTTAATCCATCATTTCTTAAATTATATGTTTTTATATTGAAATGATGTAAAAGGTGACATTTTGTATGTCTTTTTCTGAACAAGGAAATACTGTACTTTCAAAAGGGCAACAAAAAGCAACATTTTTAATATTACACGCTGACAAGTCAACACAATGTTTATAAATAAATAGATCACTTTCTACTCTGTTTCGGGCAACCTTTAACCATGCATTGTCTGTTCAGGAAAGTCTAATTAAACCAAAATATTGTAGATTTTTGACAATTTTTCGTTACATACAAATTATCTCTTTTTTTTGTGTGTTGTATGAAGTAGTGAAATGGGACCGGAAACATTTGGTGAAATTCCATCTTCTTGTTAGGTTTCTAATTGCAGATTAATTATTCAATGCAGCCTTCAAAATACACATTAAATTTGGAAAAAAATTCCCTCTGCCTTAGGGAGTATTTAGACAATTGAATGTCTCGCAATTTATTTTGCTGTCTATCCTAAACTAAAATCTACAAAGCAAATCACGCTTTTAGAAATATTTCCGACAAATTTGAAATATTTTTTGAAATATATTTGAATTTGTGTTTGTATTAAATTCTATCTGTATACAAGTTAGTGAAAACCACCTTATTATGCCTCAAAGTGTCATTATTGTCTTAAAGCGTTATTGAGCTAAAATATTTGAAAAATATAGTCTGAATTATGCTGACACTATCACTGCCATACGAAGTAATACGACACAGCATAAGCATAATTGGAATCGCAATCATAAATGTTCAATGTACCGAATTATCCATTTTTCGTTTTCGAAAGTAAAGTTAAATAAAACACACATAAAGCTATGATTTCGATGTGCAAAATACAATGTCTTTTAAATAACCGCCTCTGGATTGCTTGCTGCAGTGGTTCCTTTCGACGTAGTTTTCGATCACTTTTTTGTACATTTCGGGAGGTATCTCTGCGATAACTTGACGAATGTTGGTTTTCGAATGGTCCAACGTTTGGTGATTATCCGCGTAAACGAGGTCTTTGACGTAGCCTCGCAAAGAAAGTCTAACGTCGTCATATCACATGATCTTGGTGGCCAATTGACGTTGCCAAAACATGAAATTACGCTTTCTTGAAATTTTCATACAATAAAGCCAAAATCGATCGTGTTGTGTGGTTCATGGCACCGTCTTGTTGAAACCACATTTCATCCACTTCATAATCTTCAATTGCAGTCGAAAAAAAGGCGATTATCATCATATCATAAATCGAAATTCAGATTATCCGCCACACTTTTACTAACAGAAGCGATATTTTCGGCAGTGCGTACACTGCAATGATGCACAAGCCTGATCACATCTATAACGCTTCCAGTCTCGTCGAATTTCTTTATGATTTTACTATTTATTTGCATAGTTGGTCGATTATGATTAGCATAATCTCCCCGCATTGCACTTGTAGTAAGTTTTAACTATTTTTACGCGTTCGTCGGTTATTAAACGATCCATATTCGAAAATGGAAAACCTTTCACTAAATAAATAACACTTTACTAAATGTACAATCTTGATTTAAGCATGATCAACAAATACCTTTTAAAATATACATATAATAATATTTTTCTGAAAAATTGATATAACAATAACAGAGTGTCAAGAAGGTACCGGGGCGAATTGATAAAAAGAAACAGGTTTTATTATTCGTTCAAATTTATTGCATGGCCTTCAAAGTAGACCAATTCCGAAATAGTAAAAATAATTTTGCTAAAGAATAATCTAAGCATGAAAACATTTTTCAAATGCATTTGCCCCGAATTCTCTTGTATATCTTTTATCTAATAGAAAATCAAGAGGATGCGATGGTTATACGATGATATTTGCTTAGTTTTTCGCCTTATATTCGTTCACAATGACAGTGTTCTGGGATACTGCTTTACGCCGATGCAAAATCCAAGAGTTTTCTTTCCTTTTTTTCCACAAATCTGCGTTATCAAACGCCGACAAAAACTCAGATCATGTTCTTCATTCATCGTCTGACCTTCTGGCAAGAACTCCGAGTGCACAACAACGTGATAATCAAAAAAAGAGTCAACACGATTTTTTCGCTTTTGGTTCAGCTGGAAAGCACCATTCTGAAATTGTGGCCGGTTTGCATGTCAAACTCATAAATCCACCTCTCAACTTCAGTTATAATCCATTTTGTGAATGTGGCCCGTTCCAGTATGCCTTTAGCGAGCTTTTCGCGATCGAATTTTTTTCTGTAAATCAGGTCTTTTAGAACTAATCAAGAGCGGCAACGGCTTTGTTGTCCAAATAATCGTATAAAATGGTACAATAAATGGAATCTCTCAAACTTAAAAGTCAATTTTCAGCCACCATTTTCTTCATTTCAGTTTAAGACAGTGATAATCGATTAGAGCGAAGCTTTCAAGTCCACTATACCACTCATATGCAAGCGATTCCGATAATGTTTTTTTACCATAAGCCTTTTGTAATATTTTCATTAATTCAGCACGCCAAATTTCATTTGCAACACAAAATTTGTTCATTATTTTTAATAATTATAAAAGTCGCAAAACACACTTGAGATGAACCGACAAAATTGAGCACTGTGAACAAACTAAGTGACAGTGACAACGCGCTCAAGCTCCACGACAAAATTAATTTGACAATCCCTTTTAGAAGGCTTTGAAATTGATCAATTCTAATTACCTTTTGTATATGAAGTGCATATGACCACTTTACAATAATAATTAATAATATACAATAATTTTTGATAAAATAAATATATTTCGGTTAAGATTACATCGTCCAATTTTTCGATTTTTTTTTTTTGCCCGTCTTTTTATTGTAACTGTCATTTCAAACTTTCGCGCGCTGAAGGTCAGCGGAAACTTTCACATACAAGTCTATGCAATTCACAACTTTTTTCCTGTGTAATACAGTTTTCAACCATCCGGCAACTCACCTAACAGATCACTGAAGAAAAAGCTTTTTCTTTTTGTTTATTGTTGTTGCTGTTATCGTTGAATTAAAAAGTTTCTCTCATTATTGTTATATTGAGAGATGCGTTTTGTTTTACTGTCATTTTAATTGTAGTTTTATCGTTTTATTTTGGCCCCATTCAAAATGAAGAGAACCGACTGGAGTGAACACAACCAGCCAGCGGTCTCGTCAACAAACACAATCGCGGTATGAATTCTCTCACCCCCAGGTGGAAATGAAGATAACTAAAGATAACATCACCCCAAGTAGTGAGTGAAATCATAAATAAAGTCCAGTAGCGGAATTCACGTCTTGAAAGGCCGTCTACTAAGTATGTTTTTAAAAGCCAAACCTATTTAAGGTGTCTTCATTTAAGAAGATCTCAGAGTGACGTGGGAGATTAGCAGCCTGTCATAGAACAAACACTCAATTCATTCGTCAACTAAACGAACAACCATTTACGTGTTCACAATTCGATAATATTTTCGTTTTAAAAAGCTTTTATTGTTATTGCGAAGACGATTCTTTTGTACATCGTTTTTAATGCTTTATAGAAACAGTCTTTCAGGTTTTTTTTCACTTCACACAGGAGGCCTCGTATCAGTTTCCTATAAGAATGCCCTGAGAACATCCAAAATTTTCAAAATTAAGGAAAATTTTGACTGATTTTATAACCTCGTGCTGTGATTCCAATTGCATTTGTACCTTCGTAGTGTTTGATGTCCTCGTTCATCTCTAATAATGACGTTATCTATTTCAATGCATATATTATTCCCTCTAGACGCAATAAGAACTTTCTTCTTTTGTCATGTTTTCTCACTGCAGGGAATGTGGAATAAGTTACGACCTCCGGTCGAATTTTGACCGACGAACAATTACTTCGCTGCCTTGAACGAGAAGGTATTTTATTATGCATACTATTAGGGGTCATCGGCCACACATATCAGATGAAAAGCGGTGTGGAGAGAAAGGTCTTCTATAAGTCATTAAACACATGCTAGCGAGCTTTAAGGAATCTTTAGAAGTCATTGCAGAAGGCCTTCTATGCAGAAGGCCCTGATGAGTTCGATGCTGGGTGATCTTTCGTTATTTTGGTGGTGTAGTGGTGAGAAGTAGTGTGTTGATAAATATTTTCTTACTAGTAATCGGAATTATAAACAGCAACAGCGAAACCCACCAAACATTTGTTGAATTAGATGAATTAAGTTGAAGTTTGCAACTGAATATGGAAGACATATGCGATGGGAGCAGTTGGCTGTCACAAAATTTATGGGTAAACGTTGAGTTGTGAAAACTGAGTCAAATATAACCTCTTTTTTATCATTAATATGTTATTATTAAGCTATTTTGCCAATTGGAGACTCCTGAATATATATATTCGTACATTTGAATCTTACTGATTTTTTATTTTTAAGATTTTTTGAATATTTATTTTGCCACTATATAAGCGTATTAAAATCGTCAAATCTCACGTCATTCTATAGATTGGCCGTTCGCCTCCGAGATATGGATTTTTTTCTAATTGTTCCTACTTTGTTTTTGTTGTCCTATTTTAACACAATTTCCTTATATGAATGCCATGATTTCTCGAGATTTAACTTTTTATTTACATGCGGTACGCAAATCCGCCTTGAGTCTCACATTTTATTCTTTAAGATTAATATGCTTGAGTAAAGATCCATATCAACAGGTGCGTGGAAATTTTGACTTCGATTTTCTCACTTGGACGTGATTTCGATGATAGATTGGCCGAACGGTAGAAACTTATAATGCACAGTAATCGAAGAGTACAAACTTCTCACGAACTTTGTTGCAATCTTTCCGATATTGCTTTATTTTTGATTCGATGTTCACTAGATTGTTTTTTTTTTTTTTTTTTTTTTGTGATACAGAGTCAAGTCTACCATAATAATGCGTTTTGCAACGTTCTGATAGCCAAAAATGATCTCTGCGTTGATTCTCACGCTACAGACTTTATTTAGGAAATTGAGAATTTTTGGTACCAATCGACATTTGACGCGTCTAAGGACAAATACGTCTCTCAAAATGTATTTGACTGATCACAGCAACATCATCAGCGAAGTTCCTAATTGCTAAGCACCAAATCTCGGTTTTATTAGACGTGATATTCATCGGTAGAAGTTGATGTCCGTCCGATGCGCTCTTCAACTCGTTTTCGGACTTCTTTGAACTGTTTTTGCCAGTTGTAAACATTCTAAACGTTCCTGCACCTGAAATTCAATTTCTTAAACAAAATTGAATGTACATTTTTTACTCAACAAAATCACACATAGTAAAAATTGGCGAAAACTGTTTTTCTATCATACAAAACCCAGGTTAGCTCAAACACTAAAGAGATTTCTTACATGAAATTTGACACAGATGTTTGTCACAAACGATATGGCAACGTGGAAAATCGTCGCTTTGTGCAATTCTTATAATATTGTATTTGCCAAGACAGCCATAGTGGTGGCAAATAAATTTGCACTATTGTAAGTTGTAAGTTTTTCGATACCTTTAGACAGGTACATACTGAGTTCGTTTTTTGTTTCTTACAACCACGCCACGTTACGAACATATTTTTCTCTTTCTCATCTGCGATCACTGTACCCTTCCTTTTCCACTGGCTGGTAACCTTTATTAATCTCTCAGTTTTTGAATGCAAATCCATAATCATTCACCTAGAGAGCTTTTAATGATGGATTTTTTGTATTTGGATTTCTTTATTTGTTAATCGTATGGTAACATTTTAAGTTTCTTAAACAATTATTGACTTAAATAATTGACACATTAGTTGCTTAATTTATTTTGCGTTTCTGAAAAATATTTTTGAACGTGTTTTAACTTTTAAAAAGAACGTTTTTTGTATTCGCCACTTGATGCTAAGTTATTGGGTTTCTTGACTAAAACTAAATATCAGGAAAGTTGAAGGATTACAAATCTACATATGAGGAAATATGTATGCCGGCATTTGTATGTGGTTGGTTGTAAATACTTAAAGCTAATTCTTGTCTGCGTTTTTTTTTTCTGAAAACATTTCAGAAACTTTAGAAAATTGAAAAATGACTTCATGAGGGGGCAAAAGTCCTTCAATTCTTATATTTAAAGCTTCTGCACAATTTCATACTTCTTTTTCAAATCGACACTCTCATTTTTCGGATCATATTTCTTTTTCGACAATAGCTTGGCACGCATTTCTGCCGCCGTCATGGGCAGTTGTAGGCTGCCCGCTTTGATGGTTGTTGATGCGGCGGCAGCAGCAGCGGCATTGGATGCTACGGGGTTGTTACCATTTTCCGAGCCGTTTGTGGCGGCTGGCAGTTTTTGGGCGGAGGCCTTGGTGGCCGATGGTGGTGGCGGCACATTGTTGTTGTTCATCATTATCATGTGTTGGTCATTCGAGACGGGGGGTGTGGCCTTGTCGGTGACGTCAATACTATTTCCATTGACGTTCAAAGTACTGGAACTGGAGCGGTGTGACTCCTGCGAAGGCCTCTTGGTCGACACCATGGTTATGCTATTAATGTTCTCACTTGCACCGGGCAAGACCTGTTCGGTTTTACTGATCACCATGTTGTTGCCATTATCATGACCATTAGCCGCCATATGGCCGTCGCCTTTGCCATCGACATCGATCAACAACAATCTTACCTCGCAGGCAATGGCCTTGATGCGCTGTACCACCTGCTTGTGGGTCTCACTGTTGATGGGACTGCCGTTGACTTCAATAATGCGATCGCCTTCCTTTAGGCCAGCCGCCTCGGCCGGTGAGTTGGCATCCACTTTGCCAATAAATTGGCCAGGCTTGGCCTTTTCCGAGTGCAAATTGAAGCCGTAACCGTCGAAATCGGGTCTCTTGACGATGTGGCAAAGTTTTGTGGCCGCCTTATTGATGACATCCGGACTAGAGGGTGTTGTGGGTGATGACGGTACCGATGAGGAGGATTTCATTTCGTGTTGAGACATATTCGCCTAACGTTTTCAATTACCGGCCAGCAGTTAATGAATGAAAGTCAACTGAAATGAGAGACACAGAGGAAATGATAAGTTAGTTGAGCTAATAGAAAAATAAACGCCAAATAAGCAAAGAACAAAAACGTAGGGAAAATTGAGTTTGCAACACAATTGTATTCAAATTAAATTTGAAATTGAGGGGGAACGATGCCCATCACTGTATCATATATTGTAGATATGTTTGAGTAAATTTATGGGAACTAAATATGAACTCTATTAATCAACTCGTTCCAGGTCAGATGACCAATATTCGAGAAAATAGTGCTGATCTTTACGGTTTCGTATCCTTTCTCCATTTTCCTTTAAGCAGCGATCAGCTCCATTGCTCGGTGCTGGCAGCAAAAAAAAAAAAAAAACTATTGAAAGCAATTTTTGGTATCCTTTCCTGTGCGCAATTTATAGTCGACAATCGAATTATGATTAGGAGCCCGGATTTACTAAAATTAGTTAGATAGAACAGGCAATTTTTCAAAATTTCAACTTTATGCATAATTTAGAAAGCTTCCCCCTGCATCATTCATAGAACAAGATCGTGTTTTCTGTTCACCTTCCCTTAATTTTAAGAGTTTTATCAATTTTATATTAATTAAAATTAGGATTCCTACCCCTTAAAACCAACCGCTTTCGAATTTAATTGTATTTAATTACGAAATTTAAACGAAACTAAACACCGATTTATTTTAATGATTTCGTAAAACTAAATGCGCTAGAAATTATATTTGAATAGCTAATTTAAGTAATTGCTTCAAGTTTTTATCTCGCCTCTTAATAGAAAATGTTGATGCACGTCATGAAATTTCAAATGAGAGTTTCTTTTTGTTTTTTTTTTATTCTCACTTCCGTTAGAAAATTCTAATAAAGAATCTTATCGGGCTTAAGAAATGTACTGAAACCTCTTCTTGTAAAGCCAGAATTATAGTTGTAGTAGTATTTAGTATTTAATATAAATACTTTTAAAAATATCTAAAAATATTTATTACTTTATCGCAATTTGAAAATGTGTTTGATAGTTTACACAACTATTTGTATGGTATTGCTAATTTAGCGTTTCCATAGCAGATTTTGCGATTTTTATCTGAACACGTAAGCCTAAGTAACGGCTAAGTACAAATCGAACTACTAAACATGCTTTCTTTAAGAAGTATAATTCTCATCAGCATGAAAAGCTCTCATAACTCAGCAAAAAGGGAGTATCTCGAAAAAGAGCAAATAAGCACTTATTGGGATCCAGAAGAAGTGTTCCCAATTATGATCGGAAGCATTGAATTTAACTTGTGATTATCAGAAGAGAGATGCAATTCTTTTGTGATGAAAAGAAACGGAAACGTGAGTTTGTGGTTAACCAGGTTTCGAATTGCGCCCTCTAACCGAGCTGAAACTGTTGACTGTTTTCTTTGTTTATCTAGAAGGTCGGGCGACAGATAAAGAATATTATCTGAAAGGCAGATTCGCCGAAAATTACATAATTGTGGAAAGAAAACTAATCGATTATGCAACAAGATAATGCACCATTTCTCAAGACTTTCATTGTGTAGGAATTTTTGGCCAAAAACTGAACAAATATTATCGAACAACCACCATATTCTTATTTTGTGACTCCGGCTAACCTTTTCTTTTGAAAAAATCAAATTGCCACTTCGAGCCGCCCGTTTTCAGTTGACAGAAACGAAAATAAATGAGAACTTTTTTTCAGAAAATGCGTATGAAAATTGTTTTGACAATTGGATTTTTCGTTGGCATATGCGTAGTATTTCGGACCAATTCCCCGTACTTGTTTGAAAATAATCTAAAATTTTTTTAATTGTAAAATTTATCCGTCTACAGTTTAGACTATATTGGTAAAAAATTGTATGATCCCATATTCTGACGTGAAAAATTGTCACATTTTTTCCATTACTTTTTCTTAAAAAAAAAAAAACAAACTAAAATGCCATTTGGATTTTTGATAGCATTGAGTTAACAACATTCTGTTCAGCACTAAGAAATTTGCTACCCTTCACAACAACTTTGCACTCAGTGATTTATAATCCATTAATAAAAATCGTAACTGGCTTACTTTCAAGTGCATTTCGTTTTCGGCTTTGAGAGCAACTGTGTTCAAATTTATACTGCAAGAGTGATAAAATGTCAACAGTAAATTTTGTTATCAATACCTGGGTAGGTCATTAACCGCAGATGGAAGAGTCATACGCTGGTAAATAGAATGTGTCAGTCTCTGGCAAATGTTAGAAAACAACGCCAACACATGAAATCTCATTTAATATAGCAAAGAGACTGATTGGTAAAAACTGATAATGAATAGAAAAATAGATATGAAAAACTAAAGTAGTTATTTCCTATTATTAACATCCAAAGAATTCAAATTTACATTAATTTTAGCTGAAATAAATATCAAACACAAAAATCTCTTTAAATCAATAGTTAAATTTAATTGCCATCATATGATTCTAACATTTTTGGTTTTAATTACTTTAATGTGTTCAATTTATAAAGCATTTGTTAACAATATTTCATATCCGTGTGTTAAACGAGTCGTCTAATGTGATATAAATGTTTTTAATGCGAATTCATTTAGCCGAAAATTTGACAAACAACGCAATAACGTATTAAAAACATTCAAGCAGAACATTCAAAAAGTAATTGGTTTGGTAAACAAATTGAACTTCTCGCGGTTTTTTTTTTAATTGGCGTTTTGTTTTGGTGAAAAAAATGCGAATGGATATCTAATTTCTAGCAAATGCCTAAATGTGTTTTAAATTTAAATTGCAAACAAGTGACTGCTTGATTGTACAAAGATTTTAGGGTATCCGCTATAAATGAGTGTAGAATTTGCGGTTAAATAACTGAAATTCATTTGCAATTCCCAGTCGAATGGTTTTAACTATATTTTGGCATCCGAGGCCAGTTGGCCGTAGCAATTAGTAAGAGCCTGGTATGATTAATGCAGAAAATAAATTATATGAAGCATTTTTACCTATTGCGATTCATCGCCTGGCTTTTTTCTCTGTCAAGCGACGACTCAATTTAAGAAGCAAAATTGCGTAAAACTATAATTTTGTAATTGCGTAAAATCATAATTGTGTTTCATTATATTTTGATAGAGAAACCGAATCAATCTAGGTTTCTAATTTCGTTTCAGCCAAGAAACTAAGCAATGTATGAATTGTATGAAATGAATGTCTGCTTCAAATATGAATTAGAAACATATATAAATTTACAATATTAAAACTGAAACGAAACTAAAATTTGAAAGAAAGCCTTTTTTAATTAAAAAAATGATAGATAAATACAATTACATGTCAAGCATTTCCAGTTCTGATAACAATATTGTCTGGAAATTTGCTAGCCAGCTATGCTTGTCGTGGTCATATTTTTTCATCAATTTTATTATAGTTAAAAGTGAAATGCACAGGCCTGTGGATAACCGTAAATACTTTATTTTGCATGAGCTTAAACAATGTTAAATATAGATTTATTGTTTACAAAAAAAATATCTTACTTTTTTGATTAAACAACTAAATACCGCCTTCATTATTTCTGATTTTGTTTTTAAATTAAATATTTTAAATTAATATCAATTAATTATTTAAATTTTGATGTGGTGTGAATGTTTTGTATTGATGCAAAGATACTATTGACTATTGTCAACAAATGCTGCCAAGTTTTTAAAATATTATTCCATTTTTGCAAAAATTATTTCTTCTTCTCCTAAAAGAAATTACATATCACTACATTATTTTTATGTTCTAGAAAAGTGCTGTCTAGTCTTGATTTATATTCAGATACAATTTAGGAGTGCACTTCCAATATAAACTGAAAATGGAAACTTTTTATTTAATATTGGGAAAAAATATCAATTAACATTAAAATCTGTATTTGATGTTGAGAAAAAAAAAAACAAATCGAAAATGAATAGAAAATCGTGCAAGGAATGCCCGAAATAGTTAGCCAAATTAATTGAATCATAGTAAACAATCGACAACATGAGTTATTTCCCAGTACGACAAAAAACTGGCACAAAATGTTAGATTTCATGACAGAATTGTATGAATTGCGCAAAGAATTGTTTCCTCACTTATCATGTCGCTCGTATTTGTCCCCCCAAATATCTGAAGGAGTGATTTGTTGGAATAATAATTCACCCAAATGAGCAAGCACATGTGTACATCGAGTGGCCTGTCTTGAGAACTTCAACAAAAGGCGGATGAAAATAGGAAGATCATTGGTTTTGCCCATAACTTTTCAGCCTCGTAAGTCTGATGACTGAACTTACAAATAGAGCCGTCGAAAAAAACTTTTGTTTGAAGCTCACAATATTTATAATGAATTATTTGCAATCCTTTTTTTAACTCCCTTTAATTTTTCTCTTTTGGCAAATCCTACCTTCGTTAGAGGACCCAAAATAATAGCATAACATAATAACAGATGTTCTCGTTACCAGACCTCCAATGTATTCAGTTTGTAGAATTTAAGAAAAATTAAGTTTATAAGTTATTTATGATCATAAATTTCAATGGAGTATTTAATATTTAAAAATAAAAATAAAGTCTGACAACAATGTAATGAAAAGTTATTTGGAAATTACAGAACATTAAAGCAATTTATCGAATTCATACTTAATACTGCCAAGTTTCTTGTAAAATATTTTTTTTATTTGTATTAGTTTAGATTAATCTTATCTTCTTATTATTGACTCAAAAAGTTATTTAAGAAATCTAAATGATAAAGATAAAATTATGTATAAGATGAGCTTAATTTGAATGCTGCCAAGTTTTACTTTAAAAGCGTATTGTTTTTTTTACTTTTCCTTTGTTTAGGCAAATATTTCCTTAAAACATAATAACAAATTTAAAAATATTACGGAAATATATCGAATTTTTCATAGTGCTGGCAACTTTATTTCATACTTCCTTAGTTATTTCGCTTGGCGTAAGGCTTCCTATTTCTTATCCTTATTTTAATTGAATATCATTTATTATTTTCTTAATATAAAGGCGAATTTCTCAATCATAAATAAAAATAAAAATTGTCATTTTCAATCGAACGCAAGACCTCATTTCCATTTGTTCTTTTCTCAACATACATAAATGAAAGATCTCCTGTTCGATCGATTATTTCCAAATATTAACTATAAATATCATTTTCGCTTATATACACATAAATAAACATTCCGACGCACTATGGGTTCACTGCCTCACTTCCAATTAAAAGTTAAAAAAGGATCAACTGAAAATGAGAATATTTGTATTTTCAGTTGACACTTTCTCATTTTTAATTGGAAATGGGACAGCGATCATATAGTGTGTATCGGCATCTTTTCTCAGTATTAAATGAGATTTCTCATTTTGAATAAATATTTTCTCAACTTGAAGCAAAAATTCTTATGAGTTACGTCCTCAGAAAAGAGAAGAAAGAAAATTCGGGAAACTCTCAATTTTGACTAGAAAAAGTGTATTTTTTTATTTCAAAACAGTGCTTGAGGATCTTAAGTGATGGATATGGGAAATCTGATTATCGTAATGTTAAACTTTTATTTGGTATTTTCCACAATGCTTTAAAGTTTCATTGTTATTTTTTTTTTCTTTTTTTTTTTTGTTTGTCGTGGCACCATTCTCTGCCTTACTCCTGGTTATTCTAATTAAAATTTACTTAGTAATCTACTTCCGCACCTGCAAACATCCAATATCTTATCTCAGGTGTCGGCGTGTGAGCAGCGTTTCGGTTCTTACTAATTATTTCGTTTCTGACGCTAAAGTGCGGAAAACTTTCTAAATACTATTAAAAACAACACTCGCTATCTATTGAAATGTTTACCTTAGATTAATACCGCCATAATAAATAATGTTTATTTAAAATATTTGAAATTTCATACCAATGATGTCACGGAGTTTGGAAGCGCTATGAACAAAATTTCGTAGTGCAGAAGTGGAAAAATGTTCTAGAAATTGTGGACTTTTTTCTTGGACATAAATATATATAGACAATATAAATTTGTTACCACACAATTTACAAAAAAAGACCCCCAACTTGCTTTGACAATTGACAATTGATTTCAAAATTTAAGGTTTTTTTCTAACTTAACCGATGGCATTATTTTATATCTGATGCTCACATTCCACCTGCCCATTCCCCGCGATATGCTTAAGTGTCGTAAGCAAAACGTAAGCATTATTGTATTGTGTTAGTTCACATTTGATTCAATTTGCCAGTCAGTCAGTAACACATTCCGGCCTTTGTTTGAGTTTTTAAGTGAGGAGACAAAAAAAAAACATCGAAAAAAGTCATCTCCATCATCTTGCGAGATGACTTGTATTGAGGTTTTTTTTTGTAAAAGCTTAAATTTCAAGGGAATTATAGAATAGGAAAATGTTTTGATGGGAAGTTAGGTTATTTTTGCGTTGAAAGAATATTTTTTTTCCAGCTTTATTAAAATCCCATTCACATTCAGTTGAGCCAGACAGTGAGGGAGATTTGTATAGGTGCGTCATAACACACGCCGAAATAAATTGTTTGGTAGTAAAGTTAATTTAAACTAATTGTGACAAATTAGACTACTGGATCGCACATATGATGTCTTTATCCATGTTAGAAATGAAGGCAATCAAAATTAATCAAGTGGATGATTGATGTGAGGTTTTTTTTCATAAGAAAATGATAGGTGGGTAGAAATTATTTATTGAATTCTTTATAAGTATATTAAGTCAAAAAGGCAACGGCGATTGATAATTTAAAAACCTCGCTTAAAAGGATTGTCAACATTATTTTTGTCTCTTAGTTGGTGCAACTGTCCTTTATACCGTATCGGAGTGACGCGATCTGTTATTTAGTTTGTATACAGTGGTCGATTTGTCAGTTCACTCTAGTGTGTATTTTGCGATTTTTACGGTGGATAAAAACATCGAATGAAGAATTTATCTCGAATTTCGCATTGCAAATAGAATTTTGTTACAGAAGGCTTAGGGTATATCGACTTCATTAAAAACCTGTGCATACGATTGGTACAGTACTCTCAAAAGCGGCCGAGATGTGATGGAATATTTGCCCCTCTTTGGTCGGCCATATTTTCAACTGAAGTTAACATCGACAAACTAGAGGAAATGATGACTACAAATCGTCCTTCCAGTTGGAGAGATATAGCCTCTGAACTTTCTGTATTTAACGAATCAACTCCTATTACGCTCTACGATAATTTGGATATTAAACGTGTAGAAGCTCAAATTGTTCCAAAAGATCTGAATTTCTTTTCAAAAAATTAACTGCGAAAAGTTAGCAAAGTTAATTCCAACCTCACATTTGTAAAACGCATTATAATTGCCGACCAGACATGGATTTACGAGTTTGATCTACGGAATGGTGCCTTCAAACTGAGTCAAGACACAAAAGCAAATGTGATCAAAGGTGATGAAAGATAAAGTTGAAGATTTTCTTTTTTTTTTTTTGCTTATCGCGAGTGCACACTCGAAATTATTGTCGGAAGACCAGGCGGTCGATATGCAATACTTGAATATGGCTTACGGCGTTTGAGAGAGCAAATTCGTTGAAAAAGATCAAATTTGTGGAAAGAAAACTCATCGATTTCGCACCAGGATAACGCATCATTTCATAAAGCAATAATTGTGATAGAATTTCTGGCAACAAGCTTAATAAAAAGAAGGGGTGACATAATAAAATTGAATGAATAATAAATATTTTGTATTTTGTATTGTTACAAAATGCAAATGAAAGATCTCATTTTCATTTGAAATTTTCTCAAATATACATTTCGAAATACACACTAACCCAGTCTGTATCATTGTCGCCTTTTCTAAGTGTATTAAGCAACATGTCTCAATAATTATTTTCCAATATAAATACATTCTATGCTGCTCGCATGATATTTATTTTTGTTGAAATAACCCACTTTAAAAATATCTAATATTTACTGATGTTACTAAGGTAGTATTTCAAGAAATTTGCCACTTAACTTTGACGGAATAGCAACAGTTGAATCATAAAGCCTTTCGTCATTTTTCCATTGTTCAATAGATTTGAACTAAAAATAACATTTATGAATGGGCTAGTAGGGGAAACCTTATCTGATCTACGAGTTGAAGTTTCCAATAAGTGTTTCGAAAAATA
This sequence comes from Philornis downsi, assembly GCA_019455685.1. NCBI lineage: Eukaryota > Metazoa > Arthropoda > Insecta > Diptera > Muscidae > Philornis > Philornis downsi. The sequence goes on along the minus strand of JAHXMU010000057.1, from coordinate 5,577,342 downwards.
TCGTCATCATCGATTGAAAAAATTTGTTTTAAACTATTAAGATAAGATAATGTCAAGGGAATTATAGTGCTCAATACAAAATCTTTTGTGTACACTGTCATTATATTGTGGGTGTATCGATATTATATTTACTTTCCCGTAACCGCCGTTCAGTAGCAAAATTCTATTGAATGTGCTTGCCTGCGTTTATATTATTTATTTTTGCATTGTTCCCTGTGCTATATCAGCTGACTCTGTTTAAATTTCCCTCACTGCGCCAGGTAATTGTATAAGAAAACAATTTATTTTATTTCGTATTATTTAAATTGTTATTTTACAATTGTATGTGTGTATTGTTTGCATTATTCGTTTTTTTTTTTTTTTTTTATTTTTCAAAAATTTGTATGAGATCACAATTATATGACTTGCGAAAAAAAATTCCGTTTTTATTGTTGAAAGAAAATTTAAACAAATTTTGTTTTAATTTGGCATATAATTTGAAATCACTTCTGGTTTAGAGCAAGAAATTACTTGTTTTTAGCGAAATATAAGTTGTTCACCACCATTGGTCACAGATCAGTTAAGAATACAAACAGACATTGAAATACCTCTGCCATTGGACAAGAATGACGCCGTCTTTCAAATTCATTTAACCGAAATTAAGCAAAATTGAAATCAAACAAGAATTCAAACGATTTCTGATAAAAAAACAAAACAAAACATTAACACACAAACCAACACACACTCACGGACAAAGTATATAAATTAAAAATATTTTCTTTGATTTGGAACCATCAAATACCTCGATGGACGAACAAATGGACGGGCAGGACGGCCAATGTTTTGAAAATAATATTGAGAATTTTAAGTTTTTTTTTTATACAAGAGTGATGATAAAACTTGTTTTCGTATGGCAAAGACGACATGAATACAGGCTTAGCATTGTACCAATATACCGCCAGCCAATTTCATTACCCACACAACCTTACATAACATAGTGAAGCCGGCTTTTAATGTTGTGAGAAGGTAACAAATACACAACGCTTTGGGAGCAAAATTCAGAGACGCATTTTACAGTATTTATTCATTTAGAAACGGCTTCAATTTCCAATGAAAAGGTAGCAACACAAATTTAGTAGTTTTTTACAAGTAGATCATTTTTAAAATCGATTGTAAAATATTAAGATATTCGATATGATGTGGGGCATATTTGCTACAGCTTGATATTGAACCATAAGTATTATTTGAACTTTTGCCGAAACGGTGAAAACCAATTGCTATAGATATAGCCAGAAGAGACGTTTTATACGTGTAAACAAATTGATTCGGTAATTTTTTTTTACAATTGTTCTCATGTTTGGTTTCTTTCTTTTTTTAATTTCAAGATTTTTATTCTTCGGATTGATTACGACACAAATCGAAATAAAATTTCCAGCAAATTTTCCACCCTAATGAAATTTAGCGTAGCGTCCATTAGGAGAAAAAAATGTTTTGACAAAAGTATTAAGTTGTTGTTAAGTTAATTAATGAGTATAAATACGCACATTTTTTTCTTGAACAAAATTAGCTGAAAAGGCCAATTCTGTTACAAAAGCTATCAACGAAAAATAAAACAAGCACATTGACAGTTTTATAAGTGCGTCATATATACGATGTGTGTTATCCATTAAGTGGGGTCTTAACCGCCGTTCTGGCAAGGCTGGCAGCTGTTAAATACCTGTCATTTGAAGTGTTACTTACTTAGTGAAGGGCTTGCTATTTACGAATATGGATCGTTTAACCGGAGAACGCCTAAAAATATTTAAAACTTACTATAAAAGTGGTGATTCCAAAGTTCATTACGGCATTCGACCTACAGTGCAAGGAATTGACAAAATTATAAAGAAATTTGAAGAGACTGGAAGCGTTACAGATGTGGTCAGGCCTGTGCATCATCGCACTGCCGAAAATATCGCTTCCGTTAATGAAATGTGGCGGATAATCCGAATTTCAATTCAGAGCACTACGTTCGTATGATAACCGACTTTTTTTGGCCCGCAATTGAAGATTGTGAACTGTAATTTCGTTTATGTGGTTTGAATTTTGGAGACTGTTAACCGGTAAAGATCCGGAATGTTGTGATTATTTGCGCTGAATCAAAAAGCAAAAATAAGATATTGATATAAAAAAATTCAACAATTAATTTTTCTGTCAATATGTTTCGATCGATTTTTCACAGCAAAATAATTTAACATCAGCCAATAAGACTCGGATCCAACACACAGATGTCATCTCTAATAGGAAATCCATATCCTTGTTAGAAAATGGCTACTTTTAAACGACACCTGCCAAAATTTCGTGCCATTTCGACCATTTGTATTTCAGTGTTGATTAAACATTTATTTTTGGTATGGCGGAAACGGCGTTTAAACTTAGCTATGGCTTGAAAAGTGTTACGTCTACATTTGTCGGTGATTTGCTGACTTTAAACAAGGTCGTACGGGCACTAATGTGGGACAGCCAAAAGAGGTGCTCAACCGAAAATCATTATTCTTCTTAAAAACCCAATGTCGTCGAAACTAGTTTTAGTATTTGAACTTGGAATTTATAATAGCGACGCATACTTTCCTTTAATTGCATATTTTTGCGATAAGGTAACGACTTGTAAATAACATCTAGCTAAAAACTTATCTAGTAATGCGGGCAAATACAAATAAGAATCTTCGTAATCTAAATGAAGAAAGGCATATCGTTCTAGAAAGTCTTTATAGAAAGTACTTCGATTTAGCGAATATCTAATCAGCACATAGCCTGTTACCTTATGATTATCTTACAGCTTTTGGAATGGTATTAATAATTTTCTGAAGTCATCCGTTTAGAAACTATAAATAGACTATTGACTGTTGGCAAGTCGGTCATTCTATTTACTGAATTTAGCGTAATTGAGTGAAAGATATGAACATAGGAATAGGTGGGTTAAATTAAATAGAGAGGACGTGGTTACCCGACCTCCATTTTTATTCTCGGAACTTGGTGCAATAAACCCATAATTGTGTGCCAAAGTAAGAATATAAGTAAGATTGTATGGACTTAATCAGCCATTTGCAATTTTTTCAAGTTTTAGGAAACATTACAAATCAATATAATGGTCAAAAATATACTGCTGTCTACTAAATTGAAATTACAGAGAAATGATTCACTTTCGGAAATTTTTATGCGATGTTCAGGCAAGGGAATGACATTCATTCTCAGACAAAAATTTAGCAAGTGCTAAAGTGCAAAAAAATTAATTGAATTTAGAACAATTGAAGAAAACATACGATTTTACGACTATATGGGAAAATTTTGTTTTTTCTATGGGAAGTACCAGAAGGGGCGTGGTTATTTAGAGCTTTGCATTATATGAAATACGGAAAAAAAAGACGGAAAAAATTTAGTTACTGCAATCAACGTATTAGGAGTTACTGGAAAATAACTGATTTTCAAAAAAATTAGTCAATTTGTATGGGAGGCATCAGAATATGTGGGTCAATAACTATTTGGTTAAATATTAAGCTTGTGGCAACGCTTAGGTTCTCAGAGATCCGAGACGGCGGCTATCCTGTCTACTAGCCTATCAACCAGTCGGACGGAGGGATAAAAATCACTCAATCGAAAACGCATTTGGACAAAAATATTCGTTTTTTGTGCTATATTTTGGCTTCATTGGTTCCATTGAGGGTATAAAAACACACTGTTGAGACATTTTACCGCGAACAAATTTAGGTCTCTCAACAATTTTTTTTTAAATTAGCACTATCCTCAATCATGGAGAATTGGGAACCCGATGATAATTATTAGGACAGTTGTAATTTTTGCGAATTTTTGTTTTTTTTCCGCCATAGCGTGAAACATGCTACTCAACAATCGATTGAACAATTCCATTACTATAACGAAATCAGTTAGCTAACGTTAGCGAGTCAATTGTAGACTTAATAGATTTTAAGCTTCTTCTTCTTCTTCTTCGGCAGTTCATGCAACACGATGCTAATGAAAATATTTATAGAATTCCAGTAAGGTTGTTTATTTCACCCGGTGCTTAACAAAAACGTTCATTGTTTAAGACTTAAGAGTTTGAAAAACTTTTTTCGCCATAATTGGCAAATATGGATGATTTTTTTGCACACACACATTTTATGCATTGGCTTCAAGATTCAATAATGTTTTACAACATGTTGCCAGTGCTGCCTTCACTTACGATGTTAAATATCCAAAATTCCCAAATAAGATTCGTCATTAATGACGGTTATTTAACTGCACAGGGTTCACTTAATTTCATTGCTATGAAACTTTAAGAGAGAATAATTACAAATGTTGTTGTTATTAATTTTTTTTATAGGTTTAAAGCGTTTGGAAACCCATTTTCAAGGTCTTATGATAAATAGCGAGAAAAAACACTTGTACAAGTTAAATACCTCTATTTGTTTGTTTGTTTGATTGCTTTTTTTCTTGCTTTGTAGTATTAACAAATACCAACAACAACAACAACAACACAAATAATTCAATTAAAAAATAATTTAAAGAAAAAAATTGCCAGCAGGCAGTAACAACGGCGGCAATATCATCATCAATAAATAGTCAGTCAGTTAGTGGGGAGAATGACTATTTTAACAACAACAATAATAACAGCAGTAACAACAACGATAACAACAATAAGCAGCGAGCATGCATGCAATTTATTTATGGAAAATGCAAATTTATTGTTTGTTATTGCCGTTGGTTGGAGGTGGTGGTGGTATTTTTACGATTTGATGAAATCGCATGTCGCACGTATCTACCTTGTGCAACGTAGCGACAACAATAACAACAACTGCAACAACATCACAACTTGAGCATACAACAAATTCAAATGCAAATGTAAATGTTTATACTCATGTCTATATAGTGTACGATGAGTATATGTGTGTATTTTCATTTGTAATATTATGACGATTAAGTATAATGCCACCACCACCATCAACAATAATAACAATAAAAAAAAAAGAAAACATTGTTTTACTGTTTATGTTTAACACTCTCAAATAGAGTGGAAGAAAAAGAAGCCTAAGACAAGATGCATATTCTTGCACTCGCTCCTTATGGCTCGTACTTCTCTGTGGACTATCAATGTTGCCAGGTCTTGTTTTTATAAAAGGTTTTAAGAGGGTTATCCGTACTTTTTTAATTTTGTTTGTAAAATTTTGCAACACAAACATTCCTTTATGCTGCTTGTTTTCACTAAAATTTTCGCAGTGAGTTTTGCTGGAAAAAGCATCTGTTAGTGTAGACATCAGGCGGGTGTTTGTAAGAAAACGTCACTTCTGTGGTGAGGAAACAGTATTGCATTCTCATTTTCCCAATTTCCGAAAAAGAAAATGCTCTTTCATGAAGACAATACATGGTCAGTAACCATGATTAAATTACGCGAGTTTCGCAGTAGTACACGGTAATAGCCGTATGCAGTGTGTATCAGCTCATGTATTGTACACAATCTATAAAGATATACTGTGTACAGAGATTTATATCCGATCCCATTATTTACAAATTTTATGAACTGCAAAATATGAGGAAACGTTTATAAAGGTTTCCATGGGTTAACTTCGTGCCCCATGTACAAATCTTCTCCACTATCTTAATTGGAACGCTTACTATCTTACAATTTTCAAGCGACTCTATAGGGGAGTAGAATGTACTACAGATCCGGTTTCCTGTGATAAACTATGAAATTGACCCATTTATTTTGGGATTTCAAATAAATGGATAAGATAACATAGAATTTACAAAGAATTCGTTTTTAAATTTGTATTAATGGAGCGGTCATACCTTGAACTATAACTCATATATAATATAATATGAGATATAATACTTGAATAATTTTGGGACAAAGTTATGTTGAGTATATATAATATTGCTGGTCCATTCTAATTCGATTTAAACAGCTCTATCCATCTGTTGAAAGCCCAATAGGACATAAGTCCCATAAAAACCTCTTATAATCAAAAGTCGACTTAATTTCGACTTACCTGTACAAACAATAAACCCATCTCTAAAAGAATTGACGTTTTTCGTATGTATATAAGTAGGATACAGTTAAAATTGCTATATTCCTAAAGAATTACCATGCCAAACCACTTATATACTCGTACATCGTCGTGCGGTACCCTGTCCATTTTGAACGTTAAAAATTAATTTCGCTTATATTTGCTAACATTTAAAATGCTCATATTTCTGTGACCCAATTATTTTTTATGAAAGAAATTCTTGGCTCATAACTACAAATAACTGTCTATCTGCACGTCAACCGCAACAACCAACCACGTTATGTGGCAACACTGATTGTATTTGCATGCCTGCCTGCGTTCCTGATTGTGCCTGCATTACCATACTCGGTGGCTCTAGTGGTTATCAGTCGCCCTGCCTTATACTGTGGTTAAGGACGGACACCCAGAAAAAAAACAACATTTTTTCAGATTTCCAAGAAAGCACGCAGCCGTGCCAGTATTCGTATTGAAATACCAAAAGGCGGCAACTCCAACAAAACACAGAAAAATTATGTAAGAAAGTGAAATCCCCGTGAATGGAATGATGGAGCGCAACAGCAGTGCCAGCAGCCAGCGGAATTTCTTTCACGTTGTGATGTTTGCATACCAAATTTCTTACCAAACGCATTAACTCTTTCTTGGCCGATGTACTGACTACTCGATTGTTACTTACATTTGGTTTGGTCTGTTGTTGGTGGTGCAGTTGTGGTGTTATCCGTACGTTCAGATGTTTTGAAATAATTTCGCTTTTAAAATTCCTTTAGCGTTAATGTAGATTTGCTATCTATTTGCTGCTGCTACCAACTATTGTACTTTGAATAATTCTTTAGTTTTGAATTCTTCTAAATTTAATTGATTTTTATTGTGTTTTTTCGCTTGAATAATCCCTGAAACGTGTTTATTTTTGTATTTCGTACTCGGTGTTTCTTTTGTAATCTTGTTGCGTCTTCCTCTTCTACTTATTGTAACTTTCGTTTTGGGGTGTTTATTTGTTGTTTTCCAACTTTACTTTTTTGCTATTATTTTGTAGCGACCGCCCGTTATTTCGTCGTGTAGTTAACTTTTAGAGTAGATGTGTTTAAACGTTTTTAAGTACGAACTCCAACTGAAACTGAAATTTCTTGCTCTGGCTTTGAAAACATCAAGCGAACATCGTCGTCGTTTGCTCGTTTCAGCAGCGGCAGCAGCAACAACAACATCTCCAGCCAACTCTGTGTATACACAGGTGAGCAACATGTTTTGTCTATAAGAGCAACAACAACCACATCAGCAGCAACAACCACATTAGCCAGCACTAACACACCTCACTTCAGTAAGACTGCAAACAGAAATGTACACACATATACACAGGTAACTGCAATCAGACAGTTCTCTACAACAACAAACAAATAATAAGAAAATCGAAAACCAAAAAATTCCAACCAAACGTGGTAACGTCTGCCGAACGAACCTGACGATAAATCTAAAAATACCGCTCACAAAAAATCTCAGCGGAAGAGTTGACAACTTACAATTTTTAACACTTTTTTGGTAAAGACGAATAAAATGCATACTTCTTTTAGCAATTGTGAATTGGTTGGAACAGCTGGCAATAGTTAAGCTTGGATGAGAAATTTTTCTCTTAACTTCGCCGAAAACAAACAAAATTGAACAAATTGAGGATATCCAGAAGATGTAATGGACAGGACAAAAATGCACTAGCCGCTAAAACTGTGACATCTAATCCGGCTGTCATAAAAGAAGCAAGCATAAAATTGTATGGGGATTTGTAATGGGATAGAGGCTTAAACGCCTTGGAAGATAACGACGAGGTGAGACCAGAGATATATTTATGAGCGAGCAGAAGAGCATACGACCCTGGTCCTGTACAAAGAGTTGAAATTATTCTGAAAATTTTTAATGTCAAGCAGGGAGGGAAAAGAAACGAATACTCTTACTCAGAATATTTAGTCGACATTATTCTCGTCTCGGCGGATAACAAAGATAACAAGACAACTTGACTATCTCGCGATCGCCACAAACAGATGGGGTAATGGACGTGCATGCGATCTATAGTGCAAACTTAGATTCACATCTTCACTTGGTTACAGCTAAGATACGTACGGTTTTGAGCGCAAGGAAAACCGTACATAACCAAGAGCAAAGTAGACTAAGAAATGTATAACCTAACCTAAACTAGCAATCTCTTTCAATACCTGTAACAAAGCGCCCCCCATCCTGACATTCCTGAAGCACTATTCAATATATTGCACATTCGATAACAACTGCCGCAAACAGTTGAATATAAAGGACTGCCTTCAGTAAAGCCATTATATTATGTGGAATATCGTCTGAGAACGTCGAGGCTGAGTTATAAGGAGGGGAAAAAATATACAGATATTTTTTTAAACGAAAGAAATTGTTGTAAAAGAAGGGTGTAAAAAGGGAAGGACACAAATGAAAACTGTAAATTATACCAAATAAAAAGAAGTAAAGGTTATATAAAAACATCGACGAAATTCCGGTTCCGCGCGCACAAGTGAAGAAATCACGCTAATTATAAAAGTTTGAGAAAACTCGGCTTAAAGATTATGAAGCTGCGGTAGTTGATTCCGCCCACCAATGGTGGTGGTATTACTGTGAAAATTATATGTCTCTGTAGGGTGACACTAACCAATACGAAGCCTCTAGTAAAAATAGACAAAAACTTACCGATCCGTGTTATAACAAACTAATGTTTAAATAGAATGGCAGCCTCTTTCCCGTACTGTTAGAGATCATTGTGAAAAAAGCTGCAGTGAATTCGATTTGTACCATCTTCAATAACAGTCTACCATATTATTATTATTATTATTAGAGCCTTCTCAAGCATTGAAAGATGTCCCCACGTTTAGGATGCTCCGTGAACGTGCATAAATACATGGTTATCCATTTGGTAGTTTTAAAACCGCCAGTCTGGCAAGACTGCCAGCTATTAAATACCTGCCATCTGAACTGTTATTTAGTTAGTGAAAGGTTTGCCATTTACGAATATGGTTAGCTTAATAACCGTAGAACGGGTAAAAATGCTTAAGACTTACCAGAAAAGCGGTGATTCAATTTCGAGTCATTAGCACTCTTTGTTTAGCATTTTGGCAACCCTGGGGGTGATTCAGAAACTTAATACAATATCAAATCCTCTCCCAAAACCAAAGTAAAGAGGAGTCAGTCAGTATGCAGTCATTTAGACCAGAGAAGATAAACAGCAAGCTAACAGCCCCGAAATATCAACCGCGAGACCAAAAAAATATACGAAACGTAGTAAATACTAGGAGCGTATTCCCGAAAGTCGCACGAAAATTCTCACACACAGTGTACACAGTCGCAGCCACAGATGGACCGACCGTTGGTCGATTAATAGAAACCTTATTAAAACTCATACCACAGAGCAAACCCAATACTTAGCCGTACTGCGACCCTCGGCTCCGTGGAAAACCAGTTCCTTCTCATAATATTGTGGATACACCTTTTTATCTCATTCCATAGCAGACGAATGCGAGTGTTCGCTACTGAACGAGCGAACTTACGACGAGCACAGAGATCGCACCAAAAAGCTACATGAAGAAAAACCAATTCAATATCGTTTTGGCTCAATGAATTCCCGAAAGAATCCGTTTGTTCCCTGCACCACTTCTACCATCTACCTACACAATGCTGCGACCAACCTTTAGGATTTCATCTCTTTGTTGTTGTTTTGTTTTTAATGCCTTCAGGTAAATTATCACCAATACTATACCGGAGGTTTGTATTCTCACTGTTTGTATACCTTTGAATTCATGAGTGGTTGCTCTATATTCTTCCACCATTGTTGCTCTCATTATTTCTCTGATAAAATCGATTAACTGAGAAAGCATTGGATTGTATGACAAGCTTTTGCTTTGCAGAGGGCCATCTGCAATTGAATGCTACGGTATGGATACGAGGAGCCACTAATTTATTTTTTTTCCTTATCTGCTATTGCACGTAGTTTTACTAATGAATGATTGTGAAATTTGTTTAGCTTCGAATTTATGTTGATTGATATTGATTGATTTAGTTTTGTAACAGGTGGGACTGATCAAAATATTCGGATGTTATATTATGTACCTTCATTGTGTGCTCTTAGTTATGTTATCGTGCGTACTATAATTATTTGAGAGGCGGTCATCTCCATACGCCTGAGGAATACTTCGAGTAGTCGAGCAATCGACCAGTCTAGTAAATGCTCATCAAACTGACGTTCTGATAACTTGTTACTCTTAAATCTGTTTCGCCATATGTTTCTACAAGAAACGATGCAGCTTAACTGCAGATTTCTTCAAATTGAAAAAGTCAATCAAAAGTTCCTGCATCTGACATTTATTCGGCTAAAAATTCGGGATTTTCATACAAAAAAAAAATAAATAAATAAATAAAATATGTGATGATAATACAAAATCGCTAATATTTCACGGTTATGGTGATGCTAGATATCCAACCTTTCAATATGACATTTATAATGCATCTGACAATTTCAATCGAAATTTGATAATGGGCCCATATTTTATAAAACGGTGGGGACTTATTTGTGTTCTCAACAATTTGCTTACGTGGGTAGATTCTCTTTAAAATTACATCATGTTTAGATGCATTGACAGCAGAATCTCCAAAAATGTTTTTAAGCTAAATTTTGTAGTCAAAATTTCTTTCGAACCCTTAACACTTTGAATATGTATGTAAGTGAACATTTTGGAGTATTACCACTTGAAAATTAAACTATTTAAATGTACTCGTAGCTCGCCGCTACTCACACTTTTAGTATATTTTCGCACTTTCTATGTTAATAGTATCTCTTCCCAGTACCATTCGTGAAATATAATGTGAATTAGTTTTTTTTTTGTTTTTAATTAATGGTAATTAGCTGTTTTATTACTATTCTACAGTCTACTTCTCCTTTGGGTAACAGCACCCCAATCCGCCAACATTATAAGTACATATATGTATATAAAGGTCCTCTACCAGCATGTTGCAAATTATTATCTTTGGGCAACATGTTGATAAGCTCCGTAACAAAATAGACAATCCATTTAGTGTTCATAAAATCTTTAGTTTTTGCTTTTTAACGTAAAGTTTTATCTGAAATTGTGCTGTAAAAATTTGTTTCCACACCTAAAGCTTTGACGTTTCATTAATGAAATCCTCAAACGCGTCGTCGAATGCACAGCTCTCGAGTAATGACAAATGGTTGTCACAAATATCTCGCTCCATACACATAAGTACTTGTTTTGTTTTGTTTTCTCCTTCTTTTTTTTTTTTTTGCTGTTGTCCAGAGAAAACAACAACATCAGCTACAACAACGCAAACAGTACAAAAAAAAAAAAAAAAAAACAAAATGTTAATTAAATACTGCCAGACGACTTTAATGAGTTTGTCAAACGCAAAAATCTTCAAAGGGAACTAATGTGGGAGTTTGGAAAGAGATAAATGAACTTTCGTTGACTGACACAACCGATTTCCGTGTAAGATTTCTACGCACTCTCTGGGACGATGGTTTAGAAAAAAATAAAGAACAACGTATGTTATTTATGGATTATATTTCAATTTAATTTTCTTATTGTTACTAATTAATAAACAACAGGAAAATAATGGTCGTTGAGTGTATTCGGAGCAAATGTTTTGTATTTAAACGTGTAAATAAATATATAGGTAATTACACGAAACAAATGTTAACAGATGTTTTACAGAATGCAAACAAGATTATAATATTCACAAAAATGTTATCACCGAAGGCCAGTTCTAGTGTTAATTTTATTTCCTGATTCTATATTAACCAATAATATTGTGCTATTGGGTAAATAGAAAATTAATTATGAAAAGGTAATTTTTATCCAAGTTATGCATTACTGCGGACAAATTTACTCAGTATATTTCTGTGTTTACAAGAAAAAACGACTTAAGTGGTGTTAGGTCAAAATCGGCGTTATTCGTTATTCTGCTGCATATTTATATGCAATTTCCATTCCAAAAGACGATGTAGTTCACAAGTTATAAAAATTTTTTAAAACGGCGATTTTTGTATAAATTACGTTATATGTAAGAACACATTTTTTTGTTATTATTGTTTATGTCCTTAATACATATATTGTCGTCTAAGCGCGATTTTAAAATACCATACATTTCGAACGTTACAACAGATTGCAATTCTTTTAACGCTTAATATCTGAAAATGGAAATTTTTTAGTTCAGTCGTTTTCCCCTGTAAGTACAGATATATAAAGCACGGTTAACATTACAATAATAAACTTTTTCCATAATATTTATATAATTCCCTTCGCCCAATGTTGTAACAATGGACAGAAAGTTATTTGTACGAAGTTAGGGGTTTGTCGGAAAAGTCCATAAATTAAAGCCTGAGGCTACTCTTCAATAGCAAGTCGTCCTAATAGTCTCTAATTAAACCTTGGTTGCGTACACGCAGCTAGAACAATTTTGTCCAGATCGAGCTATGTACGGGTGATAACGTCCACGAATCTGGATCTTATATTTAAAAAGGATTATTTAAAAAAAAATGTGCTTATTATGAACGTTTTTACCCAATTTTCTACGATATTTTTCAAAACAATATGTTTTGTACACCGCATAGCAAAACACGAAATAATATATTTTGCCTTTTGCATTTTAAGTGAGACGGTTCTTTTTGCATTCCAGTACTTTTATTCTGTTTTTTAAAAAAAGCTAAACTGATAAAAAAATTAAATAACATATTTTCAAAACTACCACCATAGGATAATGATCAGTTCGTTGCTGACAACTAGAAATACCTATACCTATTTACAGTAAGAAATTCAAACTCCTTAAAATAGCCATCAACCGCAGACTCCACCTCTTCATTGTTGGCAAATCCTTTACCAACGAAGGAGCTAAATCTGGCGAATAAGGTGCGTGATGAAACGATTCGAGCTTTAATTCATTAATTTTGGCCATCGCAATAGTGGATGTGTAAACTGGATCATTGTCTTGATGAAACAATATCTCCTTTTTTGCCAAATGTAACCCTTTTCCCATAATTTCATCACTTAAACGCTGCAATAAATTACCATAGTATTCGCCGTTGATAGTTTCTTTCTTTCTGAAGATAATCAATAAAAATAATCTTATGCGCATCCCAAGGAACAGACGCCATGACCTTGCTTGCAGATGGAACTGTTTTGGCCTTTTTTAGACACGATTCTACCATTCCAGTCCACTGTTTTGACTGTTCCTTTGTCTCAGGTGTGAAGTGGTGTACATGTGTTTCATCCATGATTATAAATCGACGCAGAAATTCAGTTTTATTGAGGTGAAACATCATAAAACACTGTACTGAAACATTTTTACGCTCTATTAAAAGCAAGCGCGGCGCACTTGCGCACAGTTTTCTCATCTTCAAATCTTTGGTCAATATACGATGTATGAAATGCCTATCATTCCAGCTAACTCATGCACCTTTAGCCGACGAACATCCAATACCATTTTGTGGATTTTCTTAATCGTGTCTGGCGTGGACTCCTCAATTGATCGACCACTGCGGTGTTCGTCTTGACAGCTCGTACGGCCTCGTTTAAACTCTACTACCCAATATTTTACGGTCGCAAACGAAGAAGCAAGTTTCCCTAGAGTAGAATCTAGCTCGGCTTTAATTTGGTTGGACTAAGGCCTTTCAAATGGAAAATTTAATTACATGAAGGTAACCAATTTGCATGTTTGCAAATTCGCTCAGATCGTTTACTTTTGATGGCTCAAATACAAATACTATACAACGTGGCACTTGAAACTTATGTATTATAAGGTTGTCACTTTTTTTCAAACTACTGTCACCATCTGTACGTCAGCTTGACTAGTTTTGGAACCGTATACCAAACAGCTTGAGGTGGTACATCATAACGTTTCATATCCATAGTTATATTCAAGATTGGGATGGTTTTTATTTAACAATTCGATGACTGCATACAGACGCTGTAAAGGATAATTCCAGCTAATTCCCAGGTTTTTAGGGGATCTGCCTAATTATTGGGAAATGCTAAAATATACACATTTTTACCGGAAAGTCGGCCTAAATCGACCTATAAAACATAAGAAAATTGCATTTCTTCACTTCCGTTTTAACTTATGGGACAAGTTAGTCTAATAAGGCAAATATGACTAATAACTAGTATATGTATTAAATCCATCTTTTGAAAAAATGTGTATTTTTCTTCAATTTTTTTCTATTCCTACCACTTAAACATAGCATTAGAAAAAATGTTCACATTTTTTAAAGGATTTTTATTTGAATATGAAATTGAATTTTCCAATTTTCCCTTGAAATTGTTTAATTATTTCAATTCTGTTTGTATTTCTCTATGAAAAAAATCAAACTTTTGGTCAAAAAAAAAGCTGGGACATTTGATCTAAATGCCGCCGGTCAACCGTCGTTGAGATCAAATATCTCAGCTATTTGGATATTTGTTTTTTTTTTTTTCTTTTGGCTTAAAGCTTGATTTTTTCATAGAAAAATATTGAAATGAATATTTCAATTTTGTCTTCATTAAAACTTATGAATAGTTTTTTTTTTTAATTTTACTAACACACAGCCCTTTTTGGATTTTAAAATTTTCAATGGATACATTTCATCTTTTAAACTTTTTAAAATATTTTAATTTCATTCACATGCTGCCGTGTACGACAAGTGATTGCTGCATTGGCGATGTACGAGTACATGAGATGCACACAATCTTTATACAGTTGCCGTTGTGACCGCACGATTAACCTGTCAAATTTCTCTGTAACGTGACAAAATGTAACAATTCTACAAAAGCCATAAACAAAACTATTTTTGCACTGTACGATGACGACAACATTGGAGGGAGACGAGATATTGGGCACTTACTTTTTTGCATCGGGCAGAATAGGAAATGCTGCTGCATGTGGCAATGCCAGACCATAGATCGTTGAAATGTAGATCGAAGTGACCGAAAAAATGTCAACTATGAGAGGAATGCAGTTGAAATTGGAGAGAGATGTGTTTGACAAGAAACACACTTCTATCTGGGAACCGCTCACAAGATTTTAGTTTTATGATTTAGTTTTTTTGTCAATAGCAATAGCATTGTATGGTAGCGAGTGCGGGTCTGATGTGCAGACGGACTAGAGTTGCTTCCTCCGCCATCTGCCTGCCTTAGATTGGGGAACATGCAAGCAACTTTATCGGTTGCTGCTCTAGGAGGGTGAGAAGTTTAATGTTGGAATTTTATTTATTCGCTGTAGTTGCCGCAGTCTCTACTGTTTTTTCTTCACAAAGTGCTGATGGATTTCATGCAGTTAATATTTTGTGTGTAGATTTTCGGCACCGTTTTGAAATTGATGATGATGAATATATTTTTAATGAAGGAAATGTCAAGCGAATGCATCTGTGGCTAACAAACGCAGTGAATTTTCGTCATAAAAATTAAATATATAAATGTTTTATTTCCCTATAACTAAATTAAGAATTTTCTTAAGTTTCTTGTTCCACCCCCCTAATATAATGTGTTTTATGGTACCCCAGACCTCAAACAGCTCCCTCCCCTATTGGCCGAGCAAATGCTGCATGTTTCATGCCTTTTATTGACCTTTGTCATGCAATACTCAAAATGAATTATTTCATTTTTGATCACCCGCACCCCACCATGGCCACACTTGCGTACTCGCGTAGGTATAAATAAGTCTCCCATTTGGCGGCGGGGAGGGAAAGTTGAACGGGCAATTGCCGTGTGTGTTTCATTACATTTTCCTATTTAATTAAACGATATTTCTGTAAGTCCCAAATAAGAACATTCGTCGTTCGCGATAATGATTTTCTCACCATTTAGAGTACTCGTAACCTGACCTCAACATCAGACTGGGAAAGGAGGCCAACCAGGCCAGTCATGTTCTTTTTGCCTTTATGATGCTAATGAAGGCAAACAGGGGCGTTGTTCGGAAATATTAAGATAACGCTTGTGTTTTTTTAGAATTGTGCTTGTGGACTGAAATGATTTACATGAAAGAGCTTAAATACCATTTCCTATTTGAGGGTATTAAATTTTTACGACTTCACATGTTGTAAAGAGGAATTTCAATAAATTCCTTGTTATTTGTAGAAAAGGCAATCGGAAGTCTTAGAAATTGTGAATGGCGACTGTAGACGGTTTTGTTTTTTGACATGATATGTACGATATTCTCCCAAATAGTTCGTTTCAATTTTGTTTTTAACTGTAAATTCAATTTGTTTTGCAATTTCGTTTCGATTTTTTTGTGATTCTTTGATTTTAAAAGGTTTCGTGACAGGTAAAATCATTATCAACACAATCCGTTTCATTTGTTTTACTAGAATGTATAATAAGGAAGCAACAACTAGGTCCACAATTGGTATGGTTTACTATGGCGCCTCAAAATTTCTAGCATGTGTCTATTAGGCAGAGAATTATTATGTTTGTGTGGCTTCATATCTAACTGCAGCAATGGTGTATCGTTAAATTGTTGGTCCTTTTTTCAATTTTCTTACAACGACTGGAGTACGAACTATCAACTATTATGCGCAACACATGAGAAGAAGTTCGCCGCATTTAAGAATTCTCCACCTCGTCGTATCAAGTTTTTATAGCGTCTCAGAAAATCGACTCTCCAACAGAATTTTGGTTGTCTTCTTCCGAGTCGGCCGTCGAGTTTGCCGCCAAAGATTTTTCAAGATATGCTGATAAAGGTCAGTATCTGGTACCTTAGAGTTTTCGTTCATCTCGAGAAGACATAGTCATTAAATCGCGTGACTCTGAGTAGCATCTCTTTAAAATCAATATTCTTCTCCTAAATTCGTGAACAGGCTGATGTTACTTTATTGCTGGCGGAGTTAAGTTATGTAAAATTGTGCAATTGTGCAATAAAGCTGTAATTGTAAACGTCAACTAAACGAATAGACTATTTACTCGTCGAAACATACAACTTAATTTCGTCCTTGTTCATCTCCAGACCTAATTTTAGTGACACTTTTCGAACAATGATAGACATTATCATCATCATAATTTTGTTAAAGACTATGCCAGTCGTGTTTACTACAACTTTCCTCACCATCATTTCCATAAGTAGGTTAAAACACCGAACGAGAGAGTGTCATTCTTTTTAAGGCTTCGTACCTTCAGTGTGACTGTCAGTGGTGCGATAGTGTTAGTACAGGGGACTATCGCTCGCATGGTCTCAAGTTCAATCCCGTATACAGCCACCTATCATTATTTGAGCGGCTGTCACCTCGATGTCTCTGACGATCACTTCGCATAGTCAACTAATCGACAAGTCTGGTAAATGATTTTCAAACTGCGACGTTCGGAATCGTCGTTCAACTATAGGTTCCTTTTAAGTGAGTCCAAAAATAGAATACGTGCAAGCTCACTGAATATGAAAAGCTCTTCCATATCTAAAAGGAAATAAGTTTTTCTTTACCTTCAGAGTTATCGCGGAAAGCGTATGAAATTAATAAGGATACGAAACTCAGTCATGGCTTCAAATAATCTTTGCCGAAACGATCCGTCGAAGGGAACTCTTCAGTCGATGATTTGTATTGATCTGTTTTTCTTGGCTCGCCTTACATTTCAACCATGTGACTGGAATTCGTTCGTGTTCGAGAGGCAATGCACCCATGCATTCGTCACGTGCAATTTTTAAATCGCAATGCTCGCACTTTTCGTTCATAAGTCGTAGTAGAGCTATTTGGCTTGGCGGTGGATTTTCTGTGACATCATCGATAATTATTGTGATTTCCTCACTTGTACTGCCTTTCGCCATTTTACCTTTTTGACAGAAAATGTGAATTTGAATGAAAACGATGAGTAGGATAATGAGCAGCTTCTCATATTCTGTGGATGTAGACTGAGAAGGGTATTGCCTACAAAAAGATGTTAATATAAGCTTAATGCAACAGGTAATACTCCTACCAGTGTTCGTGTACAGCGCTGAATTCTGCGCTATGACACAAACGGATGAATCAGTATTGGACAGTTTGGAGAATTATGATTGTACCCGAGCGAATAGTCAGAAGGTCCAATTTAGATAGACTCCATTCCCAGAACATATTTCTTTATTTTGATCCGTAGAGTAATTTTCTTGTTGTATTTCTAAAGAAGGTCGGAAAATAATCTTTGGAAAATAGAGGTAGGTGATACCCGAAAATATTCGCAAACGATGTGTGTAGAACTTGTTATATTAACCGGCGATCATTCCAGTCCATTTATGAAAGTATTTTGAGAAAGAATCTAACAAATTGAAGGCATTGAATATTTGGAGAACATTTGAATCTACTACTTATCAAAATAATTTTAAACATAATTTTAGATCTGGAATATAATACGTTTTATGAAAATAAACTACGCTTTGTAGAAGATACACTTTGGCTTTAATTTTTAATTTTTTTTCAGACAGTATGGGAAAGTAATGGTAGTTATTGGCAAATTCAACCACCACTGCTAAAATGTATTTGTTAATATTCGGACAGTTTCCCACATGAATATTTTGTACCTCGATCTGTTCTCATTTATCTCCAAGTACACTTTTGTTGATTACTTCTCTTAATATTTCCGAAAGGACTGCGATGAATAAAATACTTTTCGGACAATGGTTGATACACAAAACTGTTAATTGTGCAAATGTTGTTGTAATATCCGATGCTCATTATCATCACTATAGGCCACTTTGTGTCACAAATATCGGAATTAAGTGTGTTACATATTATGGTACATAATTGAAAGAGTTTTTTGGCGTAAGCACTGATTTTACAACGTCTAGCATTCACTGCCTTTGCTAATAGACTTTTTCTGATTTACCCAGTCTTGTTGGTTCTATAGCTGGTGTCTTGAGTCAACATTACAAATACGAGTCATACGAACATGTGCGTCGCGTCTTCCATCTATAATCACGTTGTCATTATGGTTTCTGAGATTAGTGAAAAAGCGGAAAACAAATGTTGAAAAGCAAAGCCCACTGATAGGAGGCTGGTTCCAAAACTAGTCAAATTGGCGTATAGATGGTGCAAGTAGCTTGTATAAAATTGTTTTGGTGAAAAGTGGAAACCTTATAAAACATGTAATTTAAGTTCCAAGGCGCCACGTTGCTTAGTATCTTTATTTGAGCCATCAAAAGCAAACGAACTCAGTTATGTAATTCAAAATTTGAAAGGTTTCAGTTCAACCAATATTAAAGACTAGCTACATTCTACTCTGGGGGAGTCTGCTCCTACGTTTACAGCTATAAAATATTGAGTAGCAGAGTTTAAACGAGGCCGCACGAGCTGCCAAGACGAACACCGTAGCGGTCGACCAATTGAGGTGTCCACCCCAGACACGATTAAGAAAATTCACAAAATCGTATTGGATTATCGTCGACCGAAGGTGCGTGAGCTAGCTGAATTGATAGGCATTTCAAAAAATGTTATAGATCGTATATTGACCGAAGATTTGAAGATGGGTGCCGCGCTAGCTTTTAATAGAACAAAAACTGTGTCGTAAAGATGTTTTAGTAGAGTGTTTGGCGATGTTTCACCGCAATAAAGCTGAGTTTTTGGGTCGATTTATAACCATGGATCAGACATGGATCCACAACTTCACACCTGAGGCAAAGGAAAAGTCAAAGTAGTGGGCTGAAATGGGAGAATCATGTCCAAAGAAGGTGAAGACAGTTCCATCTGCAGGTAAGGTCATGGCGTCTGCTCTTTAGAATACGCGTGGGATTATTTTTATTGATTAGCTTCAGAAAGGAAAAACTATCAATGGCGAATATTGTGGTAATTTATTGTAGCGTTTAGGAGATGCAATTATGGAAAAAGGTCTGCATTGGGCAAAAAAGGAAGTATTGTTTCATCAAGATAATGTTCCAGTTTACACATCCACTATTGCGATTGCCAAAATTAATGACTTAAAGTTCGAATTGTTTCATCGCGCACCTTATTAGTCAGATTAATCCCCCTCTGACTATTTCCTATTTTCAAACTTGAAAAAATGGCTCGGTGATATAAGATTTGCTAACAATGAAGAGGTGCAGTCTGGTTGACGGCTATTTTAAGGAGGAGTTATTGAATATCGCTAGAAAAACTGTATCGAGCTAAAAGGAGATTATGTTGAAAAATTCAGAATATTTCTCCCAACTTGTTTCTGTCTCCTTTGTTAGGTCGGCTAGTTTTGGGATCGCCCTCATAAATATATTAGTTTTTGATTTCTAGTTTAAAATTAGTTCAAGGCTAAATTAAGTTAAGTTTATTCTGTGATTTTACGAAAATGTTTTCTGAATCACTTTTACTGAGTCATTAAAAGAAAAGGTGTTTCTATAATTATTGGTAATTGGTGACTAAATCCTTCAAATCTCCTGTATTAGACACAAACTATACCCTCCGGACTGGTGATATTTAGCCACACAAAATCATTTGCATCATGTGATCGCATTTAGCACATCTTGTTAACAAATCGACTTAGTCACTACTGCCGTTGACTCATATGTCAAAGTTTTGGATTCAAGATCATTCGTCGCTCATTTCCTTTTCTCATTGCAATTAGCATCGATACTCCAAGTAGGGGAAAAGAGTGGGTAAATCTAAATAATTTAAGGGGTTAAAGATCAGGTACAGTGAGTGACTGGCACTAGTACCGATGCAAGTGGCGACACTGTCGCTATTGCATATAGCGGCGACTGTCCCAGGGCATTGAATGCGTCATTAAGACTCGCTGCAATGTAGTCCATTGTCAGTTGTATGGGCGAGTGACATTTTCATTCGGCGCATTGCATAATAAATGCCTTTCTAATTTCGATGAACACCCAAGAAAACTGCCATCACATACTCTCGAGCACTTAACCCTTACACTGGAGCGCGGCACCGAGAACTGTCAGTAGCAACTGGGGGGAAAGGAAACAAAAAAATGTCACGGCACATAAAATGCGTTTTTGTGTTGTGCAAAAGAATCCATTTGAAATGATGGTTTATATCCATGCTTGTCTTCTTTCATTGCACAACCAGTCAGCGGCCAGCGACCGTTGCATGCGGCGGTTTATAATATGGGTGCCACACTCTTATCCGTACATGAATGACCACCTTAAAGTGATCTTTCAACAGGAGGAGTTACATGGCTACACACATGTGTACAATCACTCTTTTGCACTGGCCATAAGATATGAAATTATTGGATTTTAGCCAAATCGACAATCTTTGTACAGAATGCAATTATAGCAGCTAGAAGAAAGATGCGAAGTTTAGCAGTAATAGGAGGGAGAGAAGTGTCACATTTAGAGGCATATTCTTTATTGATGAAATTGTAGAGGACAGGATTGTTGTGCAACAGCAACAACAAGAAATGCTGGAAAAGTGCATTAGATTGTTACAAAGAATTAAAGAATGAAAAGATGAGTACATAAATTTTTACTGGGTAGAAGTATCTTGTACGCGTATTTTCTTACAGGAAACATAATTTGTCTAGCAATTTTCTTACGGTGTAAAGAGGCTGCTGTGCTGATGTTTATATTATATAGATCTTAAATTTTTGCAGTTTACCGAATTATGATTCTTTTAAGAGAGGAATCCCAATTAAAATATCTTGAATTTGGCCCGGAAGAAAAACATCTTCAAAGAGATTCAGAAAACAAAATTATATTTCCGATTTTGTGTACAAATTGACCAAACCATTGTCATCTGACCAAAATTCAGTATTCTTTATGTCAGCGTAGTGAAAAATAGATTAACTTCCCGGTGAGTTGGCTTTCTTGATCCCAGAAATTCTGGAAAAAATTAAAGTGATGTTTCCACTGCAAGAAAAATAATCAAAATTAGTATAATGTGAACAAATCTTCCCTGCTCCATTCAAAACGATTTTCCTCTTCAATAATCTGACTTGAGCTTCGGATATAATTAATGATATACGCACAAGAAAGACATTTTTTGTACTTCACTGTGGATTTATTCAATTGGGAAACATTGTGATCCAATTTCATAATTTGGAGATAAAACTAATTTTTGGAACAAAAATTGAATTTTATGAAGTTTTCATTCATTTTATTTTGCCGATATTTAGTGTAACAGAGTATTGCCTCATTATGCGGTTTCAAGATGATTTTTCTATTAGCAATTATTTATGATTAATAAAGTTGTGAAGTTGGATATTTTGGCTGAAAGTTCAGCTATTTTGGCATTCGCCTAAATTCCATCCTTGGCATTTTTAACTTTAGCTTTGGAAACTGTAGTTGACATATAAAGACGACTTTTGAACTTCTGACATTTTCAAATATATGAAAAGTAAGCTTTTCAACACTTTCAAAGGTACAAAAGTGGAGTTTTTGACGTTTTTATGCATAGAAAAAGTCATACTGTTGAGTTTTTAATATCGTATTATTAATTTAGCTTATAATTTTATTAAGTACAACCAATCACTCTACTTAGAAAGAAATTGGTAACAAATATATTTTCGATATATGTATAAATCAACATTAAAATCAGATCATTAACATTTAAAGATTTGATTCAAGGACTCCCACATGCTTTTACGCAAGCTTAAGAACACCATAAAATATACAGTCAAATATTACTCCGGCTTAAGGACACCATCCTTCGCAAGGAGCTGAGTTAGCTACAATGGGAAAAGTCTCTAGCAAATTCCTAAACATACTCGTACAGATATTCATTTGTTGTGACTGTGCAAAATGGTTGTTTACGCACTATGGATTGTTTGCAAGGCGAAATTTAAAACGTATGAGGTGTTCATCGGGATTATTTGAATAAGTTATAAAAGGAGTTCGTGGCAATAGCGGTGGTTCGTTTGCTTTATTATGTTTATAGAGAAACGTTCCTGTCTTCATAAGCAAATTATGACAGAAGCTTATCATTTTGAGTAAAATTCTTTTATCCTCAAAAATTGAAGAACAAAGCCAAATAGACCAAAAACTTATAAATTGACTTTTCGATTTTCACGATTTTTTCGAACTTAAGGCACAGTTCCAATAACGGTGGAAAAAGTATAACTTCGGACCATGTTTCCAAAATTTCGAATGAGATTCATTAACAGTGTGCAGCAAACGCAATGGTTATTCGACAAAGGAGAAATATATAAAATTGACTTTTACCAAAAACCTACATCAACATCAGGTAAGACTAATAAGCTTCAACAGCAAACATCCGCTGGAAATTAAATACACTGCGAACGACTTCCTGCAGTGAGTCTTAAAAATCAGTTAGATCCAATTCCACATCTCAAATTTGTACAAAGTGAGATATATTTTAACAGAAAATGAATTCCCACAGAAATAAGTTCCCGATAGAAAAATTAACTTAGCAAATTAAATACTCGTAGAAAGAGGCAGAATTATATCTGAAAACATATCTATCAAAATCATTTTTCTGAAAAACCGAAAGTAAGTAAGTTTTTTAAGAAGTATTTTAACGCGACTATCAGCGCCTTATTTAGTAAAACAAAATCGAAAGTTAGCAAAAGGACAAATCAAGATTGATACGTTAAATATAATGCGTCTGGACCGGGTCCAACTTACATATGTCAGACGGAATGTGTTGGCGTCAGATAAAATAAAGACAAGATTAGCACAACTCCCACAAATCACACCAAAAAAACAATAGAACAAAGTCACTAAAACAAAAAACTGCCCCCGCAGTCCACTATACATTCATGGTAGTATAGAATAAGTTGTAATAAATATGGCATAATTTCATATATAAAGAGTTGTGTTGAACATAATCGCCTCCATGAAGTAAAAATTAATTTTCTATAAATTACATCATTTACAAATTAATTTTCTAAAATTTAGATGAATTAAAATTAATTTTCTTAAAACCAGATTGAATTGCGTGTCATTAAATTGTATTACTTCGAATTAAAATCGAATTATCCAAATTTACACTGAATTAAGTTTAAAACACTGAATTGCTTGTATCGAACAATTTGTAAATATTTATCATAAATTGTAAAAATTAAGTGTTTATTTGCTTGTGTAATGGCTACTTCAAACAACCATGTAATTATAAAAACCCGCATTTTGTTACGCCCATGTGGCAACTCAGCGAGGCAAGGAGGTCTCTTGGTTGAAACCATAGATGTTAAATAATGATTAGATAATGCTAATGATTGCTAATTAACCTTCTTTTGTGAAATTTTCTAATTCATTAAACAATTAGAATTAGTTCAACTAATTCCCATTAGATAATTGAAATTTTTGTTCTAATTGTAAAACTAATTACAATTAGTTGCCATTACCAAAAAAAATTGGTTTACTTTTACAAATAGAAATCTAATTGACTTCTGCTAATGCAATTACATATTCAATTAGCTCGAATTAGAATCAATTATTTTGATAAAAATACATTTTTTCCAAAGAATTATTGAAGTGAACGAGTAATGATGTGATTCACTGTATGTCCCCATCCACACTATATGGCACAAATATCCTACATTAAAGGAAATAGCACTGTTTTGCAATACACCGCTTACGTCTTTAGCCCCTGTGGAGCGACTATTTTCCTTTGCCGGCATTATTAATAGTCCAAGACGGAGTCGCTTGACGGACTTTTCTTTTGAAAAGCTTGTATTGCTGAAAGCGAATATACCCGGTCATTCTAGCTATTAAACAGTTAGTATGTAATATATGTAGTATATATTATGTACATAAGTTATATATATACAATGTATATTATATATGTATATGTGTGAAATTCATATTATGAATATTTTGTTTTTTTTTTCGAAAATATCAAAATAATTGATTCTAATTCGAGCTAATTGAATATGTAATTGCATTAGTAGAAGTCAATTAGATTTCTATTTGTAAAAGTAAACCAATTTTTTTTGGTAATGGCAACTAATTGCAATTAGTTTTACAATTAGAATAAAAATTTCAATTATCTAATCGGAATTAGTTGAACTATTTCTAATTGTTTCATGAATTAGACAATATAAACCAATTGCATCAATTGCTAATGCTAATTGCAATTTAACATGTCTGGTTGAAACCAGCGATAAACTCTCGCTCTTCTTTTTCCGCCAGCCGCCCTCAACATACCAATAAAAAACAAATAGTGTAAGTTAACCAATATCCCGTTTTTTTCATCTCCTCCTATACGAAACACCCTCGTAAGTATACACATCCTGCTAAGAACCTAAGTTATTTACCAACCCTCCAATTTCTCTCGTGGAACCTAAGTTTGAAATGAAATCTTCAGACAAAATCTGACAGATTTACATCTTAGCCATTAAATTTTACAGGTTGGATAATCATTCTTAGATTTGGCAAAAACTGTTTTCATCAGATGTAAAGATTTAGCTAAACTTGGTTCAGATGGTTCAATACAAACATGAACAGCTTCTGAAATGGGTGACACAACGTGACCTATCTTTAATTTTTGAAATTGTTCGAATAAATAAACTAATTTTAAATGCTAACAAAACTAGACTGATTTGATTTAGACCAATTTCACAAAATTTTAACAAGAAATTTAATATTTTTGTCGATGGTCCTTCACAAGGACCGAAAGCCGGCAAACTGGATTTTTTGACCAAAATCGTATGTCGGCTTTCCCAAAATCGCCATTTTTGACTAAAATGTCCTTGTGCTGAACAAACTAATATGTAAAAATTATGAAAATAACCGGAATCTGATTGTAATCCTTTTAGTACAATAAGATTGATGATTTTAAACCAATATTGTTTCAGATAATCATAACAAAAAAAAAAAAAAAAAAGTAGGATTATCCACTTTTTCGGTTTCAAAATTAAAACTAAATAAAACACACTTAAAGCTGTGCCTTATGTCATTATGTACGAAGTATAATACAATGTAATTTAAATGACCGCCTTTGGATTGGTTGCAGTTTTGAGGTAGTTTTCAACCACTTTTCGCACACTTTGGTCGGTATCTCGGCGATAACTTGACGAATGTTGGTTTCCAAATGCTTCAATGTTTGGGATTTATCCGCGTAAATACGATATTTGACGTAGCTCCACAAAAAAAAGCCTAACGGCGTCAAATCACATGATTTTTGTGGCCAATTGACGTCGCGAAAACGTGAAGTTACGCTTTCTGGAAACTTCTCATGTAAAAAAGCTAAAATCGGTCGTGATGAATCACGTTTGTTTGTGAGATAAATAAGACAAGTGTTTCGCGTGTTCGGCGATTCGGTTTTTATCTCCTCAACTGTCACAAAACGCCGTCCTTTCATGGGTCTCTTCAATCTTGTGAACTGGAAAAGAGTCGCTGGGGGCAAAATCTGGTGAATACGATGGCTTAGGCATGATAACGGTGTGGTTTTTGGCCAAAGAATCTCTCACAAGCAAAGATGAGTGAGCAGGTGCATTATCATGATGCAAAAGCCATGCATTTTTTTCCATACTTCCGGGCATTTTTTCGTATTACTTGACGCAAACGGCGCATAACTTCAAGGTTATACTCCTTATTTACAGTACGATCTTGTGGTAAGAACTCCTGATGCACTACGTCATGGTAATTGAAGAAAACAGTGAGCAAAACCTTGACATTTGAACGAACTTGGCGTGCTTTTTTTGGTCCTGGCTCTCCTGGACTCTTCCATTGGGATGATTGGGCTTTGGTTTCGATGTCATAACCATATTCCCAAAATTCGTCACCAGTTATGACGCTTTTAAGCAAATCTAGATCATCGTTGACATCATTCAACAATTCCTGAGCGATGCTCATGCGACGTTGTTTTCAGACAAAATTCAACAATTTTGGAACGAACTTCGCTGCCACATCCTTCATGCCCAAAATTTTCGAAAAAAATTGCATGGCATGAGCCAACCGATATGCCGGTACCCTCAGCAACTTCTCTAATTGTGATTCGACGATTCTCCATAACAATTTTCTTCACTTTCTCAACATTTTCATCGGTTGTTGATGTGCTAAGGCGCCCAAAGCGAGCGGCGTCATTCACATCTTCTCGACCTTCTGCGAAAAGCTTCTACCACTTGAAAACATTTTTTTGACTCAGAGTACTCTTACCGTATGCCACCGTCAACATTTCAAGTATTCTTGTGCACTTAATTCCATTTTTTACACAAAATTTGGTGCAACTTTTTTGATCCATTTTTTTCGATAGCAAAAAATCGCCGAACACGCAAAACACTTGTCTTATTTATGATAAAACCGGATAAAACCATCAACATATCTTCGAGACAAGTGTACCAACATAAAAAAATTATAATCGATAGTCGAATGTACGTAGCCCGCGAAATTTGAAAATTTGGCTTATTTTTTGAACACACCTCGTATGTGGGACGTTTCCCTTCCCCAACCGCAGTGAAGTTCGATAACGAAGGTACGAATTTATAATAGCATTTCGTTTTAGTGCTTAATGCTAAAATTGCAAGCTTTTGTGCCGGAGGAAAATATGATTTGTTTTTGATTCTAGTTGTATTAAAATTTATATTCCAATCAACTTTTAGGTTTCTCTCCTACAAAAGTTATCGGTCTCAGAGCCAACTTTTTTTTTCTTACTTAGCAATACTTTCTTTGTGCTACTGCTTATAGAAATTTGCAATGACATTTCTGTTGAGAATATCTGGCTCCGCTTCAACTGTTGCTAACAAAACTGCATTCTTATCTCATTCCAGATTCATATTTGCAAAATGCGTAATTTAGTTTCTACTCCGCTGGTTTCCAGCTGAATTATCGCATTTTAAAAAGGAAATTACAGCAAAATATGCGATGATTATAAATATTAAACAGGGTCATACTTGGAATACTGGGGAGGTTGCAGTTGATGGTCGCACCGAAACTCCACACACTGTTACGTTTAATGTTGTGTTGGTTGTTGTTTCCATAAACATTTTTGTAATTAAAAAGTATTTTCATTCTTTTGCCCCGCCAAATTGTTGGAGTGGCGCAAGTGTCCACAGAGTATCGCACAAACCGAAAATGAGTGCAACACCGGCAACAACAAGTAAAAAAAGTTCATTACTCCAATTTTATACTCGTGTTCGAAATGCCAACTAAATAAAATTTATTAACTTCACCTGCATGAATTTCATACTTACAGATCTTGTAGTCATTCTTGTTCCACAGCAAGCCAACCAATACATGGAAGCAGGCGACGACTACATATCTGCAACATCCCTTTTACATGTGTTGTTCTGCTGGCTCCATACAATGCAGTGCAAACTGCTTTCGAAGCTTTAAATCTACACGTTTAGAGTTTATTTATGAGCATTTTAAATCGATAGTGGCACCTTGCCAAAAATCCACACAACACACAGAGTAGTGGTATCTACAGAATAGCTACGTACCAATGTAGGCATCTGCATATGCACATACTCGTACTTGCAACCTCGTATCGTACAGTGATTTATACTAACACACACTTTCATCTATATGGTATCATCCACACACGAGTCCTCCCAAGTCCTTGCATATAGACTTTGAAATATTTTCAATATTTTTGTTTAAGCATTGCAAAAAAAAGATGGCATCAAATTATAATACTGGCCAAAGTTTACCTAAGGTGTACTGCTTTGGTGGCTTGACTGCGAACCACTGTGCTTATTAGCAGCCGTTCATTTAGTGATTGTGGTGGTGTGTCCGCTGCAAGATATTTTGAGGCCAGGTGCAAAA
The DNA here is from genome assembly GCA_019455685.1 of Philornis downsi. Taxonomy (NCBI): domain Eukaryota; kingdom Metazoa; phylum Arthropoda; class Insecta; order Diptera; family Muscidae; genus Philornis; species Philornis downsi. Next base: position 5,548,723 of record JAHXMU010000057.1, on the reverse strand, counting down.
TTTTGCCAATACTTGTAATCTATTTGTACGTACGATTCGATCTACATGAATGTGTATTCATTAATACAATTTACATTATTATGGTAATTGGATTTTCCCCCTCTCCCCCTACACTTAATTACAAATTCATATGAGAGATGAAGAGCGAGATAGCGCAAGGACATCGCTCTGTTTGCTCAGAACATAAATATCCAAATGGATGATGGTTGTGTCAAGAGCCCCTAAACAGACTATTAAAGAGGCCATTTATTTATCATAAAACTAAATAAGAGTTGCGTAAATTGTTTGCAACAGGGTCATATCCGAGCAGCTACACCGTTGACACCATCAATATTAACATAAAAATTAATATGTTCACCACCACCTGTCGCAGATGTCAATTTAATTAAAATAACTAGAGGAAATTGACAGATCGTTGCGTTACGTTGTCGTTACAGTAGATGTGACAGCTAGACGGAGAGACTTGCATGAGGGATTGAAAGTTATTCCGTGAGCGCTGAACGAGATAAGAATCTCTATTAAGAGCACAATGAAACAAAGTAATGTTTTTTTGTTTACATGTAGATTGGCACCCTAAGCGACAAATTAGGGATAACATTTTCTAATGTATAGGTATATCGGATGCCTAAACTCGAAAATATCATAAAATGTAAACTTTTCGATTCGACTGCAAAATATGTTGGTATAATGTTAACGCAGTATCGAACAGGCGTTGGAGACGTGGTTTTGAGAACTTTAGGTGCAAAAGGCAAATGTAGGTCAATATATTTATATGTATACGAGTATATATTCCCAAGTTGAAATTAAAAAAAAAATTGTCGAAAAAAAAAAAAAAACAGAAAAGATGGTCACATTTTTGATAGCCTAGTTTTTCTGGCTGCAACTGCGTTCTATGAAATTGCGAAATATTTGAGAAAAATCTAGGAATGTGAACAACATTACCTACTTATCTATATTGTAAATTTTTCATTAAGAAATGTTCATGTACATCCGCAATCCCTTAATCGACTTTTTATTGGTAAAAGTGTAAAATTATAAATCAATTTTTAAGTTTTGAAAACGTCGAAAATTCAATTGGTGTGCACTAAAAATCAATTTTTTTTCTTCCACTTCTACTTAAATTCAACCGCGTCGAAGAATTTTCACAGTAGATCCAAAATCCCCTGATCGACTTTTAACTGGAATCAGTGGAAAATTATAAACTCAATTTGTGTGCATTAAAAGTCGAATTTTGTCTTCTACTTTTACCTGCTTATTTTTTATCAGATCTTTTTGCAAATATAACATTTTTGTCAATATAAAAGGTGGCTCATAAGTAACGTTAACGGCGACTATATTGAATGCGTTGTTGTGCATCATTTGGTTTTAACTCGTCAATCAATTGCATCTTATATGGGAAAAGATTTAACATATGTAAAATTGTTTGCAAAAACCGCCTAGACATCTCTAACGGACGCGGAAGATCACAGACAGCCCCTTGTTGCCCAAAACGCTGAACCAATCGATTAATTGTTGGAGCGCTAGGAGCATTTCGAAATGATCTGAATAATCGAATGCTGACTTTCAAAGTAAAATTGAACAAATTTGGTTCTTTGCTCTGTGCTGGGCCTTTCCATCATAAATTTCCCAAGTATTATTTAGTTAATTCTGTAAAGAGACGAAAAAAAGACTAACAAAAAATGTATTCAATGATCAAATTTTAACGTTATTTATGCGCCGCCCTATAGAAGACTGACACAGAGGCATAAGATGTTAATTTTTAAAAAAGGGCGCCACATTGATTTGTATAAAAAATTAAATTTTTTACATTGTGCACCCACCATAAAAAGGACGAATTATCTAATTTCAATGTTCAGCCATACTGTAGTTCTCTTCTCATTTCAAAAATGTGTCGAACATAGCATTAAAAAAACACACGTCTTTTCGAAGACGAAATATCAAAAAAAAACTTGTGGCAACTCGGAACTTATTTGTTCTAGTGTAGTGAGTTTGAAAAGTAATTACAAATTTTTCTTTGTTGATACCGAAAATGCAGTATTTTTATCGATAATCGCGTTACCTAAAAATTTTCAAATTTATAACACTTCATGCAGACCTAATTATTTATAAAGCGGTTGAAGTTATATAAAGATGTTTACGTTAACTGGTTCACTATCTTGAGATGTTCGAAGTCAAATTTGAAAATAAGTGATTTCTGTACATGTGGCAGTCAGCATTTTACGACTATGCTCACAGTTTGGGCGCGATAAAAGTATAGTAAGATGTAGTATAGTAAGATGTTGCCATAGAAAAATGTATATATGCTCGTATATAGTAGTAGTAATGATATTTATGTTAATTTTACCGCAACAATGTTATTAATTATCCGATCTCAATCGGAACCACAAAAATAGTATTCGGTTACGTCACATACTATAATTTATATACACAAAATAATTCCATGTTTGGTCTTCTACGTCCTTTCAGATCAGGTTTTCATGAAGTCTGAGCAATTTGATCCATATTTTCATACATTCGCCGAACATGACTCGTCTAACACAAATGCCACATTTTGTTAGGTTTGTCCACATCGATGCCAGTTTTAATGAAGCAAATAGCTTGGATTTACCTCGCTTGCAGCTAAATCCATTTTTGTCAATCCCTTCTCATAAGAAGACTTGAATAAGACTGAGGAATATCTCAGAAATTTCGATTAATTATGTCTACATCATCGTGTGCAACTAACGTGCGGCTTTTGTGGCCGAATAGAATGAATTTTTGTCTTCCCCAAGAGACCTTATTTGAGATAGGTAAAACACTGATCTCTCGATAGTTGGTACGCAGTCATGCATGAAAAGCACACATATCAGTAATTAGACATCCTTTCTTTCAGACAAATAATGTTTAGTAGGTGAAGTGTGCCAACCTGCAACAACTCCAAATGCTAGCCATTAACCGCAAATTCATTGTTCTTCAATCCGTGGTATATAATAAATCTGCAAGAGGTCAGCCCGAACCAGAACGGCGGGGCGGAAGTCCCCTTCAAGACATAAATGGAAGGGGTGGTTACCAACATCTTAAAATTATTCACTCATCCGGTGATTACTGATGTCACCCATGAACAATTCAAACCAGGTCAAATGGATTTCCAAACGAACGCTCGTTAAGCGGCAACAAAACTAAACCAAGTTTATGACAATTGTCAACCCCCTGTAAATAGAACATTTCACTTGTGGCACTGCGAATATCTTTAGTATCCTTGTTGGGAAACGTAGGTGAATGGCGAAAGTATGTCAGGGCTTCTTTGCACCGTCAATTGTCCCATGAGCACCAACACCATCGTCATTGTTTTTAGGTAAAGGTGCCTCTATCTTTCTGCGTTGTTGTATTTCAGCGGCAGTGTGTGAAACTGTCGCCATCGTGCCTAATTCGCATTCTCCGTTTTGGCAAAGGATACGGATAAAGTTTATTTTAACTTTTTTCGTACATCATACGATGGTGATGACGATGGTTGGTTATGGTGTCACCTCATCATCGTCATCATCATTCTCGTCGCGATGACACCAGCGCTATCACAAACAGCTTTTGGACTGGAAATTTACTACAAGTAAATTGGAACAACAGGAGATGAGGCGACGCATGAAACTAAACCGGGCTAAAACACTCGTGTGTCTGTCATCATTATATTCACGTGATTCCGTGTTTTGTGATTCTGTCCTTAACAATAATAACAAGAACGACATTCGTAGCCACAAATAAACCATGAAATGTCCAAAGCTCCGCTCATGTTCTTTGGCAACAACATCACAACGCACGGTCGAATAAGAGTCAGTGGCTAGTGATGGTGGCTGGATGGGTGTCCCTATGACAGGGTAATATTTCTCTGTGTATGTGTGTGTGTGTTATCAACTGGCCCAAATCTTTTGCAAATGTGAAAATGGAAAATAATAATAAAAACAAAAGACTTTTACATTTGGCGTAATAAAAATAAACTCATATCACAGCAATGAAAATGGAGAGAGAGAGAGAGAGAGAAAACAAGAATAAACGAATTAGATTTATTTGTTATCTGCCTTTTTCTTTCAGCGGATTAAGTGGATGTGTCAGTCAATGCGTGTGTGTGTGTGTGTCAGTGTGTTATTGCCAGTGTGTTTGCCAGTGTGTTATTATATTTGTTTATCGTTGCTGTTGTTTTGATTCAAGCGGTTTGAATGTGTAAACAAATCTGGGGATTTTGATATTTCTTAGATAAAACGTGTTGTTGTGATGTGTGTGACGGCACGTGAGATGGTATTTAAAGGACTCAATAACAGTTTAATCAAAGTCGATTAGGATATCAACGTAATAATCTAAATCCACTTTCGCTTTATAAACTTGCGAAACAGGATATCCTTAAAGATGTTAGTATTTCATCAGATTCTTTATGCTTAAGTATTCAACTTTGCGGTTGGTCCTGATAATTGCATAATTTTTCCCATACATAAATTATTCTTAATTGCCTAATTTTATGAATTTCGGTGGAATAACAACTTTCTGTAAGCAAAGTTTTTTCCTATCTAAAAAGTAAAAATCGGTCAATAAATACAATTCGTGAAACTCGTTTCAATTTCTGCAATGACCTTTTCTTTTGGCCCAAATATTCTTAAGGTTTGCAATTAGAAAATAGTCTCTTGTGTTGTGTATTGTTTTGTTGAAATAAAACTTTTTCCTCACTATTAGGGAATAATTGTTCTTGATTTCGTCCTTCAATCTATCCAAAAGTAAAAATAAAACATTCTCCTTTACATTTCTTGAATGCTATGTGGGAGAGCTTTTCACATTCAGTAAGTTTTTACCCATTCAGTTCTTAGACTTCCTCAACGGCCCCTACAGTTTAACGACGATTTCGAATGTCACCGTTTGAGAAGCATTCACAAGACTCGTCGATTACTCGACTATTCGAAATGTTCGTCAGACATATAGAGGTGACCGCCATTCAGATAGTTTGATGGCAGTATCGGGAACCCATTCAAAAGTGCCATACAAAATCTGCTATTCAGTGTTTTTCCTTCCTAAGTCAGATTTTCGGAGAATGTATTGACCACGCAAACCCGGTATGTACAATCTGGACAAAGAATCAAATCAATTTCGCTATACTCCGCTTGGAGCTGCATGTGTTAAACAATTTTTCTAAGTAGAATTTTTACTATATTTATATTCCTAAAGATCAAAACGCCAATATCACCCTTTATTATGCTATTAATGAAGATATTATTGAAATTAATTTTTAGCGTTATTGAGAAAAAATTTGCACAGAAACTACGTTTTGCGTTAAAAAAAGCAGATTGTGGACATTATGGGCAGTACTTTTTTGACAGAATGTTTAGTGGATGATGTTCATAAACCATCTCTGTGTAAGAGGGCGTATTAAACACACCGTGTTATCAAGCATACTACGTCGACTTAGCCGGTTTCGAAATAGAAAATGCATATTTTTTGACTATTCTTCGACAAAGGGATAGTACAGTACCTTAAAAAACATGAGTTGGAAAGCTTCTTATACTTCTTATCAATCACCAGCAGTTAACGAATAAAATTGTTAAACATTTTTTGAAAAATGTCCAATTATTTTAAAGGCGATATTTCTTTGTTTTTCACTTAAAGTTGTTTTGGTCGATTTCGAAGTTAACCTGCTCATGACTATGTGAGGCTATTGTGTTTTCAATAGATACCCAGACAGACGGACATGCCTAAATCGGTACATATTTCAGAGATATTAGACGATTATTGCCAGTTGTTACAAATAGAATGACAAAATGGGTATACCGCTCGCATTGTATGATAGTGGGCATAATAATAAAAGTCTAGCTTTTATTTTAAATCTATGATTCGAATATATAAAGGTAAACTGTGTGCTTATAATTCAAAATATTAGGTGGGCAACTAAGATCCCGTTGTATGCTAGTAAATGGCTCCAGCTGTAAGTGCTAGTCGATTCTGCCACAACCTAGACGCCATAAGCCGAACTTTGGCTTATGGTAAACATACCGCCTCGACACAATAGTGATTTTCTTTTGACGTCATATTTTGGTTGTGTGAATATGTATGATTATGTGCCAAATAATCGTCGTATGCGGGAAGCATTGATTTTTCTTCTTTCAATCGAAGAAAACGGTGGCTGAAGCTTATCGAGAACTTCAAAATTTTTACGAAGATGCTGCTTTAAGTGAAACAACGTGTCAAGATTGATTCCGTCACTTTAAAGACGGTGATTTTGATATTGACGACCGTTCGCGTGAAGAGAGACAAAAAACGTTCGAAGACATTGAATTGGCAGCATTGCTTGATAGGGATCCGTGTCAAATGCAGGTAGAGCTTTCTTCAGTATTTGGAGTTACCCACCAAGCCATTTCCAAGCGATTGCATGCGATGGGAATGATTCAAAAGCAAGGAACTTGGGTTCTTTATGAGTTGAAGCCAAGGGACGTCGAGCGTCGCTTTTTCGCCTGTAAGCAACTGCTTCAGCGACAAAAACAGGAAGGGGGTTTTTCATCGTATTGTAACGGGTGATCAAAAATGGATTCATTATAGCGATCCAAAGAAAAGAAAGTCATGGGAGCTGACCGGTTATACTACGTCGTCGCTTCGGCCAAATATTCACGCTGCGAAGTATCTGCTCTGTATTTGGTGGAACCAGGTCGGTGTTACTTATTACGAGCTGTTGAAAGCAATCGAAACCATCACTGGGGATCGGTATTGACTTTAATTAATGCGATTGAGCCAAGCTCTGCGCGAGAAACGCCCACAGTACACGGAAAGGCACCAAAAAGTGATTCTTCAGCTTGACAACGGTCGGCCTCACGTGGCCAAGCCCGTTAAAAACTACCTGGAAGCGCTAAAATGGGAAGTTTTACCCCATCCGGCATATTCTCCAGATATTGCGCCGTTCGATTACCACTTGTTCCGTTCGATGGCAGACGGTCTGGCTGACCAGCAATTCCACTCATATGACGACATCAAGGAATGGCTAGATTCGTGAATAGTCTCAAAAGACAAGCAGTTTTACCGTGGCGGAATTTGTTTTATAAAAAAACAAAAAACAGCGAGAACGTCGGTATCATCTGCTAACCTTTCCAATAAACCAAAAGAAAATGCGAGAAAATAAAATATTTTCGTTCATCTCAACCGTTTTCACGTCGGCTGATAGTCTTAAGGAAGCGTATTCTAGAAGGATCAGTCATACGAACACACCCTCATAAAGTGAAACGCTTAAGTCAACACAGAATTCTACGATTGTCAAGAATACATATATATATTTTGTTATTTCCAGGTGACCATTTCCAGTTGTTACAAACAAACTGACTAACTAAGTGTATCTCTTTCTACGATGAATGTGCTGGTACACTTACAAATAATGTCAAATAGTTTTATATTGTGGGGCGATTGGCCTTATCTCGAACTTTAAAAGGAAAAGAATCACACCTTCATGAATGAAAGTCGTAGTGGCGATATAATGCGCCCATTGGGCACAATTGGTGGGCATATTTTAATCTTTTAACACTTTTTATGGAATAAGTTCTCAAATATTCATAAATTGATCCGTTTTATACTGTTGAATTGATGAAATCCAGAATAGGGTAAATAAATCTCACCCTCTTAATTGGTGTAATTTGACAGTTTAGTCGAACCGCTACTTGACAGTAGTAAAAAGTATTATTATTTGTTCAATTCTGTTACTGTTACTGTTATCATTTTTAATTCAAGTTATAATTCAGAATTAAAAATGCTATAAAAAATAATAATAATAATCAATCGATCTACAGGGTTGCCCATATTCGACGGACCCATGTTTTTAAAAAAAAATCAAAGAAAAAAATAAAAATTTGGCGGTTGGCA
>JAHXMU010000057.1:5410411-5441772 GCA_019455685.1 Philornis downsi | reverse complement strand
AGTCAAACTTTCTTTTTTTTATACACTTTGTGTACTTCGTGTTTTTATTTAACGTAAAATTTAAGGAAATTATGCAACCAAAAAGGATACTGGTGCATATAGCTATTATTCAAGAAATACAACATATGACGATGCAGTTTGATATAAACTCCATAAATGTGTGGCAACGCTCACACTTGGCGATTCTGAAATTAAATAAATCTCTTGAAACATAACTTATTGTTTTATGTAGTTATTGCGAATCTGAAGTTTATGAAATTAGGCAAATCCTAAAAGCCTTCGCACATATAGTTATAATTCATGAAACATGAAACGACACAGCATGGCGTAAACTCCATAAATGCCAATAGCCGTCTACACTTGGTTATTCTGAGATTGAAATGGATCTTTTTCCCAAAAAAATAAAGATAAAAATACAGGGTGCTGAAAATGAATCGGAAATTAAAGTAGTTCTGTAGTTAGCATTACTGAAAGTGTTCAATAATTTATTGCCGTAAGTAAAGATTTATATAGAAAAATATATTTTACCAAATAAAAGAAAACTTAAGTTAACGAAATCTTATTTCAAATTTATGTAAGATCAGATATTAAAAAACCAATACATAACAAACCTTTCTAATGAGAAACAAGGCATAAACACAAAATTCAATATCTTGGTTAAATATGTTTTTATGCGAAAAAAATAGAAGAAAAAAAACAAATTGTCCTTGTATACCATGAATGAGATATGGGAGAATTTTTGAAATCGTTTTGAAACAACATTTATAAATAAAACGTTTTTATGTGATCGCCTTCAATTTAACTCGTTTCAAAAAAAAAAAATTAAAACAAAACACTTCTCAAACAAATATGAAAAGAAATGAAAATGGTGGAAAAACGTTGATATTTGTCAAATACTCGTATAATATAATTTGGAATATTTTAAACATTCAGATGTTCAAACATTCGAATTTGGAACATTTTAAATTCAGATGCTAGCTTATACTTTTTCTACCATTTGACTCTAATTGTCTAAATTCTTAATTATTATGTATGTATATACATATATTATGCTTAAATTTCTACCTAAAATTACTTTTACAACCTAGATAAGGCATAAACGTGAAGGGAAGACTTTGACCAAGTATCTGATGTATTACAAATAAAAACTTTTTATTTTTCCTCAGTTTTTTTTTTTTGGAATACTCAAAAACGTTTTTCTAGCCAATAAAAAATGTTTGTCTGGACAGTTTAGAAATATTTTACAAAAAACAAAGCAATTGAAAACCTAAAAATAAGGTATTTCTTTTTTGAGTTTTTAACCAAATAATAAGTGCTTCGAATGATAATGATTTGGTTCTTTACTAATTTGCATTAATAAACACTGTTTGTTCAGCTGAATTTTAATTTTGAAATTGTAAGATTTTTGTATTTGATAAAAACAAAAAACCTTTTCCGGCTCTTGATTTATATGCATTTCTATTTTTAATATCACCGTGTGTTTGAAAATGTTTTACTGTCATTTGAAATCCTAAAATATCATCATCGCAGCGGTAATGACCGCTGAAAGGCAGATGAATTAATAAAAAATAAAAAAACATTTTCGATTACTTTCGTTTAAATAAATTCTTATATTCTCATTTTCAACCTATTCCCACTTTTTTATTCAAAGTATTAAACCATAACCTCAATGTTATTTTGATATATTTTTACCTATTTCAATATTACTACCACTTATATTTGTATTACTCAAACATATTTTAAGTCCTCAACATCGGGTTTCATTAATGTATCACCCTAATGTTTGCCGTTGTCCCAACAGGTCTTTACAAGTGATAGATCATAACTTCCCTACAAACAAAAATATTTCGCAGCTGCTGCGCTTGAGAAATGTCAAACATTATTTATAGAAGACCTCAAATTTGACAATAATCACCGTTATTCCTTATGTCACATATGCTATTGAAAAATGTTGTCGCCTATGCGAAGGCAGACACAAAGCAAAACGAATGGCAAAATGTAAATATATTTGTCAAAATAATATTACATAGTTGTAAAACTCCAGCAATATCTTATAAATTCTAGGGCACTTTTGCGTCTGCAGCATAAAGAAAATGTACTAGTTTTGAATACGCCTAATCGCAAAGAAATTTTAAAAGATGGCCCACCTACGGACTTGGTAAGGAATAACCTACTGGGTCGAGGTGCCTATGGTACTGTAATTAAAGCTGTTTACAAAGGTAACATCATTTTTTCAGAATATTGCTTGTGATCACCCTTTATTCCTTTCCAGCGAAACCAGTTGCATTGAAAATCATTAAGAATTTGAAAGACGTCAATAATCAAATAATGCACAATGAAGCCAATATTTTAGGATGGACTCATCCTAACATTGTGAGGATACTAAAAGTAGGCCAACAAAGTTTATAAATTGTAGGCCGCATCAATCGCTTATATTTTTGTACTGATTTCTAGATTGAGTCAACAACGAACTTTGCCATCGTTATAATGGAACGTTTTGAGGGTCAATGTCTGCACAGTATTTTAGACACTATGAATATACCGATTGTGCATCGTATACAGTAAGTGTTGGAGAGAAGTGGTAGACATACATTTTGATCAATTGAATAGGTAGGATATTAGATGTGATACTATAAAAAAAATTCCTAGAAGCTACCTCATTAAAATTTATCTGCAATAAAATCAGAAACTTATTTCGCTTATTTTTGACTGCTGCACAGAATCCGTCGGCGGAGTGGCTAATTGTTTTCATTTCACTAGCTTTTTTTTTTTCTTAAGATATGTATTACTGTCGCAGCGCAATAATTATTGAAGTTTATATAGATTTGAAGACTTCTGATGGTGAGAAAAATCTATGAAAAGTAATATCCTCCCAAACAATATTCACTTTCCACTTATTTCATGTAAAATCTTGGAGTAGTACAGTGATTCGCCCAACCTTTGAACCATTAGTTCGGTTAATGAAATGCTTTTCATATCTTTCGAAACATGGTTTTGATTAAAGTTATAATAAGTATCTAATTATAACCCAATTTCCTTGTCATACAATTTGCTTAATATCACTGAGGAACAAATAAAGGACAACTGGCGCCCTACGAGAACCCGAATCCACTTTCCAATTTTTTCCAGCACTTTACATTTTGAGAAACTTGCAAAAATGCTTCAGCCCTGCATACTTCAAAAATGCAACTGCCGGCAAAAAAGTTAAGTTAAGTTATTTTTCTTAAGTCAGCTTTGTGATAACAACCACAATTCAAATATATTTTGCAATATAGAATTCGCTCTACATCCTGAAATATGCTTCAATAATCATTAATGGTAATTTATGTTAGTGCGGATAAGGATGGTGGTGACTTTAAGATCATAGTTTAAACTAAAGCTTCTAATCAAATTTTTCCGACAAGATATTTCGAAAACTAGAGCCAACATAGAAAAATTCTGTCTAATATAAAGGCATCACCGGCTTCAATTGTTTTTTTTCTCACATGAAAATTATTTCTATTCCGCATTAAAGCAAATAAAATTACATTAAAATTCAATTTCAACATCTCCATAGCTGCTTAATTGTATTTTTATTTTTTCGAATGAATTCAATCGCAAAAAGCAACATTCATATGGAAAATTAATTAGCATGAACCGAACCACTACTGGTTTACAGACCTGCTCTAAAAGCATATCCACTCGAATGACGAGACTCGGTGTTATTTTAAATATCCATAAGTTATAGAAAAAAAGATGGATTACAACAACAGAGATTGGAAATAGTTAACAAAAATATTAACTTTCATGTGTATAAATTAGTAATTTACCAGGTGTCCCCATTTTTCGATATTTCCCATAAAAATCATCATTAATATTTAAAAATAAATTATTAAAGAATGCTTTATTAAGATTTGTTTATAAGCTAATTAAGACCTATTTTTACTAATTTAACCCTTAAAATTTACCTCTCGTAGAATCGCCAAGCATATAATTTTGGCTTTAATGTATTGCCACAGAAGAAATTTACTGCACATGGATATTAAGCCGCAAAATGTTATGGTTTCCATGAACAAATCACAGCCACCATCAACAATACTAAATGGCTATCACATACAGTATATCTGTAAACTTTGCGATTTTGGATCGTCGATAAGATTAAACGATAACAACAAGAACATAAAAGGTTTTGTTAAGGTGTGTATATGATTCCTAGCCTTTGTTTAGAAAAAAAAACTAGTCGGAAATGTTACATTTCAAGTTAAGATATAAAATTAAGTGAAGTAGACGCATTTTCTTATCTGTGTCAGAACTTCCGAAGGTACGGTGAATCGATTATGAATAATGAATTAATATTCAATTCAATTGAATTCATATTCTCTGATTTGTATATAAGTAAATGCTCGAATTTTGTGAAAATGCAACAAATAGATCAATATAAATATTTCACAAATTTGCATACAAATCAATCACACACGAGAACAGTATTTTTGGTGCCACGGAATTGTCAACGATTTTTGAGTCACTCGTAGAGGATTTAAAAAAAGTTGTTAATTTCTTCAAATCAGGTTTACTTTTTCAAATTTATATTTAAAATCGAAATTTAAAAACAGAATCATTTTGGCATTTTCTATGATTAATTTTGTAATAACTCGGGTTATAGTGCCAAGAACCAATTATTAACTAGTGATGAACAGCATTAACTGGTATAAACCATTATAAGAATTTTTTCATATGTGTTGTAGTTTTTGAGAGCAGGATAGTAATTTCTAACAAAAACATTATTAGTTCTAAATACTAATTAACGATTTTTTAATACCTTTAATAAGTTAATTTCCAAAGCGAACTTAGTTTTTCAGATTTGCTTTGTAAAGGCACAAAAATTATCTTTTATATTGTTATTTATTTTTTTTAATTCAGATGAAGCAGTTCTGAAAGAACTTTCGTTTTTTTCGCCACATTTCTTTCGGGCAAAATATTCGTCAAACTTATTACCTTGGTCGAAGCTGGTACCGTTTACTTCAGTGTTGTTAGCAGCCCTTGGTGCAAAATGCTTATAGTCCATAACTAGTTAATTGGAACCAAAATACATTTTTCGATGCGGTTACACTGCCGTATATTAAAAAGTTTTCAACACTATTTCCCGTTTCCTTTTCTACATTTATCTATGTTTATTAGCTGCGCAACTAAGTTCCCGTTGTTTGCCAATAGATGCCGCCAGCTGTATGTGCTAGTCGATTCTGCCATAACCTAAACATCATTAGCCAAGCTTAGGCATATGGTAAACAAACCGCCTTGACATAATAGTGATTTTCTTTTGACGTCATATTGTTTTGGTTTTTTTGGTTATGTATGATTTTGTGCCAAATAATCGTTATATTTTCTAAGTTTCTCCGATATATGTATAGAACTAGAACCAACACAGATGAACTGAAAACGCCTTTGAACCTCAAAAATCTTGGTTTATAGTAAGCCTATATTCGATTTTTCTTCTAAAAATATGTGTTTGTCCTAGAAAAAACTGCAAAACAAAGCGATATAACAAATTATTATGCATCAAATATAGACCTTCAAACACAGACCCAGAAATTTCCGAAGAACAAATCTAACTAGAGGTAAAAAATTTGAGTTTACGAAGAAGCACCAGTAAAATACATTTATTCTCAAAAATACGAGTTTGTCTGTTGCGTTATATGTCTCATCATAACAATGATGTGAAATGATATCGATAATTCGACCAATGTCGTTTTTCCATAACAAGTCTGGCACAGCCACAGTTCTTACACACCTCTAATTATCTGCATAAGTGGAAGTCAAAACAAATAGCCATTGCAATTAATTCCCTATTGTAGTGGTTATTGTTATTGTTCCTTCCAGAAACAACAACAACGTCCTTAGACGCATAGTGAATTAACTTTTATTCAACATACATTCCAGGGCACTTTACGCTATATGGCTCCTGAGGCTTTGAAAGAAGAATCGCTAACGCCAGCCGCTGATATTTACTCATTGGGGATAACGTTGTGGCAAATGAAATACAGGTACTCCCCTTACTATTGGCTACAATGCAACGAAGTGGTCGCCTACCAAGTAGTAAAGCATAAACTACGACCCAATGCTTATGGAGATTCTGATGGAAGTCGTCCCAATACCAACATACACGGAATATGTTTATGCGAAACATATTCAACGCATTTATCACCTCAGTCATTGGAAAGTTTGTTCAAAATTCTTAATAAAAATGAATGTGATTTAATTACAGAGCCAACGCTTGAGAGGGGTATTTCCCTACCAGTTAAAAGAATCTCCCTAAAAGATTTGAACCACAATGTCAACATTAAAACCACAAAACTGAAACGTAATTTACAAAGTGAATTTACACTAACCGAGGCTTTTGCACTTTCTCCAGTACTTCAAAGCTCTCAATGTGTGAATGTTGAATATATGGAACGTCTTTATGAAGATATTTTCATATCCTGCTGGCACAGTGATTATAAGCAAAGACCTTCCACTTCCGAGCTATGTGTACGCTTTAACAAATTATTGTAATATATTCCTTAGCCTTCTTCATACTTGTTATCATTAATGTAATTTTGTTCATTTTAATTAGTTTTTTTTTTCATTTGTCTACTACGGTTTTTATTTGCATGTTAACTTTTGTTTATATTTTTTATGCAAACATACACAAAATACACATATCTTTTATAAAACAAAATAATGCGATTTTCATTTCAGTCTCATTTAATACAAGATGACCGAAACCATTATAAAATATCCAGTGTAAAAATTATGTTCCTTAAAGATATCTAACAAAAATGAGCACAAATTGGAGAACATAGTTCAGTTCAGATTGCATAATGATTGCTACAAACCTGATATTTCTAATTTTTTTCTTACTCAAAAGATTTGTTTGCATCTATTATCCATATGGAGTCGCTTGCTGTCGATATTGAATATTCTAGACGACACTGATGTCCATTGCTTTCTTTCGATCCAAGCCTAATCTAGTGATCCAAGTTTTTTATATTAAACATTATTAAACAATGTAATAAGCGTATAACAAATAAAATAAGTCCACAGTATGTAAATTTCCTCCGTTCTTCGACGTTTATTTATACAAATGAAAATACAAAATTATTTCCGATTTTCAGTTTCATTCAAATTATTTACAATTTATTTAATAAATAACAGGTGTTTGTTTCATTCCCTCTTAATTCACAGTTAGCTTAAAAATTGTCATAAAAACAGTTTATAGTTACAATTTAGGAAACGAATTAGTATAAATGGTTGGTAACAGTACAATATAAGGTAACGTTTTTGTTCACCGAGGAAAATGGAAAATATGAGGCCATAAAATAAATAAAACAAATGCTTAATTCGTTTTCCCTCTTATAGGTTTTCATATTTTTTCGGCTTTTATGTTGTTGCTTTAAAAAACAGACTAAGTAGAGTTTTACACTTATGCTTAATTATCAATTATTTAATAAAAACTTAAAAAGCTGTGTATGGTTGTTAGGTTGGTTATCTTAAGACACTAATTGTTCTTTTTATGTAGTTCCTCCGTTTCTAAGCGTAAATCCTAAAATGAAGAAATTTTGTATGGCAAGGAAGAATAGGCCAATAGTAGTAGTAACTTACGTGGAAAACAGCTTGGATTTTATCGGTAATCAATTTTCTCGCCTCGGGTTCCGGGACCCCCTTATGTTTCAAATCATTGATAAAATTGCTCATGTCTATAGGTTTGCCAATATTCAAGGTCACTCGTTTACCCCATTTCAGGATATAAGGCTCAACATTGGGCAGAACTTCGTCCATTCCCTCGTGCCACATGGGTATGATGATGGGCACACGAGGAGATTCGTATATTATACGACCCACACCCCATTTCAAACGCATTTCCTCTTTGGTCATATTGACCTTACCTTCAGGAAAAACATGTACCCAATGGCCTAATTTCGCCTTTTGTATGCAGAGATTAACGGCGTCCTGATAGACGCCAATACCACGTATCACTGGAATGCATTTGCCTAGAATGGGTGAGACAGAATTGTTTTTCATATATCAAAAATTCGGCAATATGGTCAGGAATCGGAAGAATAAAGCTAATATTATTGGCTTAATTAATCTAGTGACAATTAAAAACCATATATGCCCTATATCAATGATTAATTCGCACAAAAATTGTACCAGTGCGTCATCCCATGTCTATCCAAATGTCTTTGTTGAAATAGCTCAAAAACGTACTAACTAAAGATTACAGGGTTGTTTAAAAACGGATATATTTTTAAAACCGAATTATCACAAAAAAAATTGTGAAACACGATATCATTTGCGTTTTTGCCCCTTCTGGCAACGCAGTAATCCGCCACCCCAATTTTACAATGCCTTGCTTATGGGTTGTATCACAAAGTGCGCCAGCATTCAGGAAAAAAATGTTGTCCAAGACCATGTTTTCTATTTCAACACACAAATAAAAACGAATGTAACGGTTTTGTAGCGCTAACCGGTGACCGAAACTGGGTTTTCAACGGAATTTTCGAAAAATAGGGCAATAACTCCACCACTCTAATATCCATGCCATACTGCCACTATCTATAGATACATTGACTCTACGACTAAAGTGCAGGTTTTCCTATCCCCGGATGTGGCAATCTTGTTTTGTAACGTAAAAATGTTGGTTTTTGAACCACCCGTCATTTTCAAAAAATTAACATTCTAAACTATGGAATAATGAGCTGTTTGCAGAGTCACTTGTTTATAGGCACTTGTTTATATTTTGCAATGGAATTATATACATATATGGAATTATATATATTCCATTTACGTAATTTACAGTTAAAATCATTTATTTACATTAACATATTTATTTGTTTCAGTGTTTTTTTGGTTCAATTAAGAACAATAAAGCTCTGGTCCCGCATTGTATAAATTTTTCGATATCAGAACTACTTCCACCAACATGTCGATTATCCTATCTATCTCTGAAAAGTGGAACATAGGTAATTTATACATGTGACCGGCAGTCAGCGATAGTTAATACACGCGACTGTCGTTCACATGGGAGGGCCATGGTAACCTAATGTATTGCAAAATAGCTGAAATTGAACACTTTGTCAAGCAAATTGCGCTCTTCCAATTGGATTAACAATCATTTTAATTTTATGATTATTCACCTGTATGGTTTAATCATCTTCTAACAAAAAGGGATTCATTATAATTTTCTAGTACACAACTGTCTCCAGTAAATTCTATAAAGGTTTTCTTTACCTCCTCTTCTTCCAAAGGGAGGTAAAGAAGTGCGTAATGGAACAAGTTTTTTCTTTAAACCAATATCAACTTCCTGGTGATTGGTCATTGTATATCACCACAACCGGTTCTTTTCTGCACAAGTTACATCTTGCACGGATGAAGATACCAAAAGATCCACAAACAGCGCCCAAATGCCGGAAACTCCGATATATTGATAATTCAGGGTTTTCCAACGGTCTTATTCTAATAACAGTTACAATTTTTTCTCTCGCAATTCCCTGTACACAGTTCAGTTGCGTACAACAATATAATACAATACAATATTGTGAGTTTCTATTTTTTCTCTCTCTAAACTCTACGAAAATGTGGCTAGTGCGATCCAATTCTTGAGTCGATATCCATTATTTAACTATGATCTATCGTAGATTCGCCAATATAGCAGTGGTGGTCTTTATATACAGAGGAACCATTCGGTTAGTCGAGCAATATGCAAGTCTAGTAAAAACTTTTCAGACAGTGAGTCTAAATATAGAAATGTATATAAGTTCACTGAATTTCAGCTCTCCCACATCACATTCGCGGGGTGCAAGGGAATTGTTTTGGTTTTTTTTCGGATGAAGACTGTGGCCCTTCGAATCTTTTTCGGTCAAATTGTCGTTTTAACCTTATGTTAAGATTTCGACGATGTTCAGATGCTCTGTCAAATACAAAGTGAAAGTATTATTATATTATATATATATTATATATTATTATAGCAGCTGTGGCATCTCTATTCGTGGATAATTAATTGTCATATATATTTATGCCATGTTCAAAGCAGTTTAATTGGGTAATAGGATATTTAAAGGTTAAATGGAAACTTTAAGTCGACATTTCCCAAATTCTACAGTGTAGGCCAGACAGACGCAAAGTTGTTAGTGTCATAATAATCAATTCGCTGTTATAGTTATCGCGCACACGACAATGGACGGAAAGATAAATGGACGAATTGATTGCCACTTCAATTTAAAATGTGAATTTCAATTTATAATTATGGCATTTCTCCACAAAAAGTCTCGTAAATCTCATAAAGGTTAATGGTAAATGATTTTTTCGATGCTTATATACATCTGGTGGTTTCATTTTAAATCATATGTTTGCCATACGAGATATAACGTTATATACATGTCCAGTCTTCGTAATTGAAAATAAACAATTTTTGCGCTTAATTGACATTGTGAAATATTAAAGCCAAGCTTTCCTAGTGCATGAATGTTTGTATTGGTTTCGTAGCACAATTTCTGTCAGCGTGGAACAATAAGAAGACATGACAATATCTCCTGCGCACTCAAATGGTTAATAGAGAATCAATTATTTTTAAAATTTAAATTTGCCTCTCCGCAATTGCACCTTGACGTCATTGGACTTCTTCTTGTGGTTGCGTTAAAGATTGATATTACGAATACAATCCACAAACTACTCAGCCACTTAACCACAACATTGATACTTTTGTTCATGAAACAGAGCTCGAACTTATCGAAAATTAACTAGAAATTGACTGCATGGGCTATTATCAAGCCGGCTGAGGCAACCGCTTAAATGCCGTCTAGTTCAGTACTTTTTATGATTCATGTCAATGAACGATTCTTGATGTTAGATCTGACAACCCAATTGGTGAGCCAGCTCTAAAAAGTTCACTTGTAAATCATCATATTAAACGTATCGAAAAGTCTGGACTTAATTATTTCCATTAAAAATAGCTTAGTACAAACTACCTTTCAATAACTATCACAATAAGACACACTTTTTGCCTCAAAAACTACAGCACACCTATAATCAGGAACTCGTTTTGAGCCAAGGCAGAAAAAAAATTTAGTCACAAGAAAATTACCAAAGTGAACCTTTTTTGATGCACCATATTTCCAACGCTAGAATTGCTCCAAAAGACCTAATAGATTTTTTGGAAGTCTTCGAACAGAACCTAACGTTTTGCGACATCTAAAGTGTTATACTTCTGCATAATCTGAAGCATTATAATTGCAATTTAAAAACCAAATCGCGACATGGCCTACGCTTTGATAAAGCGCTACCGGCGTACTTTGCTTTCCTGAGTTACTTACACCTACATTGAGTCTCAATAACCTCGCCTTCGTCACTTCAAATGTACGTTTCCCCAAGGAAAACCAAAACAAACGAAATAAAATATCATCATCCTGTAATTGTGCTCACCAAACATAAAAAACAACGAATGATATTTATTGGTAAAACAAATATCATGGGCTGCCATGGACCATCGGATCTTGAAAGTGTTGCACACATAACGAACTGGCAAAACACCTAAAAGGATGTAAACAAAATTGTAATGTAAACATTGGATATGCTAATTAAGCGCCAAATACAAACCCCAGAGACCAGGATCGTCGAAGCACGAATGATGATTGGACACCGTAACTAATGGAACGCCAGCTGGTCTTTTTCCAACAGCCTCTACAAGCCTTTCTTTGTTATAGACACGTGTTTTGTTCATAAAAACTGCAAACATCAAACAATTAGAGCACATTTTATAATATCAATTTTGAAATGAATATGACTAGATGACATTGGTGATTATGTTGCGAATCATGTGTTAAGATCGTTTACCTACGAATCGAATTCTATCTAACCATAATTTTCTATCTAACCGTAATTTTCAAATTAATACAATTATGTGATACAACAACTACCAAAGTTTTGAAAGTACTGTTAATTTTGTGCCGAATAGTGTGTTACGATAGTTTAGCTACATAACAAAATATATATTAGTAATATTTTTTAAAGCGTTAGCGTTTCCATCTATCCTTCGGCACTACTATAATTCTATGACGCAATTGCTATGAACTGAAAATGCAGGCGACGAACGAGGAATTTTATTGCTGTTTTTCTTTAAAGCTTTTCTCATTTCCTTATTCTCAATATATGTCCTTTAATTTCGACTTATTAAATGTTAATCCACATATTTACTAAGTTATATATACATCCTATACAAACAAAACAATTGACCCCGACATTTTTTTTTTTTTTGTACCACATTTAAATGGCGCCAAATAGTTTCAAACGTCTCTTACACATCGTCATGCAATACAATTATATGAGTATATATAATAATGGAGAAAATAATAGCAGAGTGGCTTACCTAATGGAAAGCAAAGTAAAAACAAGAAAATTAAATTTACGAGTGACTATTTAAGAGCGATTTACGCATTATTGCGCTTTATTATACAACATATATGTTTAATTTCATCCAAACATACAACAGAATATTTCTAAGTAAAGATATAGATCAAAACATTGATGAAGTCAATCTGTCCGTTTCATCTGTAAGACGTCATACCGAGATCATTTAAAAACACGACTTTAGACACAAAGTTGGCACAATTGTGTGTTCCTCTCTTTTTGCGATTTTTACAATGGATAAAAATATTGATATCAAATGCAAATGGAACATCGCGTGCCGAGTTGCTGAAAATGTTACGAAAGGCTTACGGTGATTCGCTTTTATCAAAAAACGCGTGCAAATGAGTGGAACAGTGCAGGATTTGGCTCGCTCTGGTTCGCCGTCAATTGTGGTTAACATCGATAAAGTGAAGGAAATTGTGATTGAAAATCTTCATATAATAAAAGGTAGTCGCTGAATTTCGTATCATTCGTAGCCAACAAACTTCGTCAAAGCTAATCAAAAGTCCAGATCAACCTGACAGTTTTCTTTGATTATCGTAGTGTTGTGTGCGGAATTCCTACCAGAAGCTCAGACGGTAAATAAAGAATTTTATCTAATCACTATGAGGGGTTCGAAAGAGAAAATTCGTCGAAAAAGGCCAGATTTGTTGAAATAAAACTCGTGAATTTTGCACCACAATAACGCTTCACAATGCATTTTCAGTCGTTATAAGACGCAATAGAGAATTTACGGTGGGAACGGAAGTCTTTTGTGTTTGAAAAATATTTTGATAATTGGTATAAACGTATTATGACGGAAGGGGCCTACTTTGAAGGTGTTGCAATAAATTTGAATGAGTTACAAATATGTTGTATTTTTTTGGTCAAATCCCTTTTTTTCAGAGCAATTTCTTAGTCAAATTAAAATAAACGTTTTGCTTTTCGATTGGGCGATTGCTTCTTCGAATGTTTCTTTCTTCAAATCTTAATTAAAAAAAAGATTAGCAATTTCCAATGTTCACAATATGTTGGTGTCATTTATTTTCCATCAATCAATATATTATTGCCACCAGAATCGCCAATGATTTCGCTGTAAATAATAAGCCGTACGTCATATTTTCAGATCCGTATGGCCGCCTGCTGATTAACGTTTTGAATGTTTTGTTTTTCAAATAGTCAAATATTTTCTGATCCACACCGAAAACATACGTAGTTATTAATAACCTAAATGTCAATTATATTGTAGACAACATGCCTGTAATAACACGAATTTGATACAACATCGTTGGTGGCAACTAAAACTAAGAAATAACTATCATTAACGATACGTAGGTAGTTAAATGTAGCGACATTTCTTGAAACACGATGTATGGCTAACCACGTGGTAATTATTATAATAATTTTAAAATAGTTGGAAAGTGTTAAATTAAATTAATAATATAAAAAAGCATATTAAAAAAAAAGAAGAAAAGTATTATATTTTGCAAGTTATTATTATGTTATAATATTGCTGGGTAAAAATTACATTTCGACTGGCAATATCTCTCTTAGAGCTACACATCCTGTGTAGGTAGAAAATGTTATGGCATTAGCCTATGTAAAAATTAATGTTGCCTCATTCAAAAACTGTCGTCCCACCTTTTTTAAATGTTGGTTGTATTTTCTATGCTCGGAATTGGACACTAAACACATCATTTGTAGTTATTCTTCTTCCTATCGGCGACAAATGCGATCATGCTAATATTGACTGGGAAACTACAGTCGTTTGGGCAAACCTTACATCGCAGTTTAAACGTGATCTGAAGTATGAGCTCCCACATGTAACCCAAATTGGTAAACCATTTTGCATCGCTAATATAGGACAAAATGTCACAAAATGTACAAGTTTTTCTATAGTTACAGACAGAAATATTTGTAAATATTTTCATAGAAGAAGTCTGTTTGTTACAATGTTTAGCAATTGCTTTGTTCATTGTTTCGATAGATTTCAATAGGTATTCTTCATAATCTTTTGAAATTTACAGATGACATTTTATGGTTATTGCTAAATTTTGTGAACTTAATTAGATCAGCAACCATAGAATACAATCAAGTATAACAAAGGCCTAACCACCATGAATGACAAATTGTGTACGTAGTCCCAAGAATAGAATTTTCCTTTTACCTTTTGCAATTGAAATTATTATTGTTTGTTCCATTTTATTTAAACCTTAGAACACTTGCTGTGAATATGGAAATTACAAATGAATACCTGAATACTGAATACGGTGTACAATAGTATAATATATGGTCAGTCATGCTTGACACAAAAAAACCCCTATTCTATAGTAAGTGGAAATTGAAGAAATAGTGCAATCGTGCTGAATTAACATCAAGTGAGTTAATGCTTTTTTTTGGCATTAACCTTCAAAAGCGTCCAGCGGCACCAGTCTCAATCGCCAGATAACAGTAATGAAATAAAATAATAAAATGTAAGTTTTAACTGAAACTTCTTAGATATCTTTTTATTGCTTTCCCCCAACCACCTGACCTAGCCGCATGGGTCAGACACCCAATAGAACCTAAATTCTCTAAGATCCTTTGCGTAAAGCATTTTACACATAACAAATACAGCGACTTAAATTTGTTACCCACTGAACCTCACTCCACATTCAGTGAGCCTACGCGCTATTTTTTGACGAAGCATTTACTTGACTAGTCGATTACTCGAGTTCTCGAAGTGTTCGTCAGACACATCGAGGTAACCGTCGCTCTAATAATGATAGATGGTTGTATCGAGAATTGAACGATAGTTGTATGTGCTAACCATAACAGTGCGGTCGGCCACATAACAACTGCAAATTAAACGTGCAACAACTTAAGAATGAAATACTTAAATAACTAAATATTTTGCCACAACTGTAATCATCACACAATAAAAACCTATAAAATCCATAAAAGAAACCTTTCGAAAAAATGTTGAAGGCTGTTGAAAATTCTATTAAGATGATGTCAGTGTTTTTAAGGTTGCCATTTTATGTATCCTTAAGACTACAAATAATAAACAAGAACCCAAAAAGCGAAGGCAGGGTTAAGTAAAAATATATATACAATAATTCATCAAATCCAACTGAAAGAGATGTCTTACTGTGGTTATTACGTTTGCACACACTGGGTACTTCGCTAGCATCCAACATACACAAGTAAACAATTTTATTAAGATCAATTAAATTACAGAGAAATGAATGCAATAAAGACGCTACAAAACTTAATTGAATGCGACGAAAATAGTAAACCAAGGAAAGAAAATAGAAACAGAAATAGAAATAGACTCTTTCAAGTTCAATTACAAACAATTACCTAAAGTAAAGTGCTACGGCAGCTACACACACAAAATCATTCGTACACGTGAATATAATTTACCTATAGATTGTGCGCTAAAAAGAGTTCCAAGACTACCGATAAAAAGTCGCACATCCTATTCTGTAGCCAGCACAAAGCCGCCAAATATATCGCTGCCATCGGCTTGGAGTAGTCGCCGACTCTCTACAAAATGGCCGACTTTTACTTTTACTCTTTTTATATCAATTTTCGTGCGGAAATGTTTGTTATGTTATAGTCATTATACATTCTCATTAAAATGTGCCTTCATAAACACATTTCACGTACAAAAGTGGCTCCCATAGACACGTTTTATACGTAGTAATGTGCTTTCGAGGTATTACATAGAGAATGTAATTTCCTCCTCTCGTTCTTCCATTTCTCGGAAATTTTTAAAAGTTGTTTGAATTTTCAGGATTCTCAAAATTCGCGGAAGAATGAAAATATAATTGCCCTTGCAATTAGTAGTAATGTGTTTTTGAGGTATTACATAGAGAATGTAGTTTCCTTCTCTCGTTCTTCCATTTCTCGGAAATTTTTAAAAGTTGTTTGAATTTTCAGGATTCTCAAAATTCGCGGAAGAGTGAAAATATAATTGTCTTTGCAATTTCGAAGAAGAAATTTCACCGAAAATCACACGAAGGCTATCAGATGTAATTATACGCTATATATATATATTCTGATTCAAAATGTATCCTTTATTTAAAACTAAATTTGAAACTTTTATATTTTATAAAAGCTCGATGATTGTTAAAGCATTTTTTTTTTTTTTTGCTCCTAAAGAATTTTAAAATTATTGAGGGAACACTGCAATATGTAAATAGGCAAATGTTTAATACTAGTATAAATTTTGACATGGAGCAAAAATTGTATTCGGAATTTTCTAAAAATAAGAAAACATTTTCGAGCTACCTCTTAAAAATTTTCAAATATAATTTGAAATAAATGGAAATTTCTGAGATATAATAGGATTTTTTTTTAAATATAACTAAAAAATACTAAAATGATGACATTTACGGGTTATATTTTTAATTATTATTGGTTGATATTAAATATATGATTTTATGTAATCAATTTTTATTTTATATACATTTTTACATTTACTTTTATTTATTTTATTTATGCATATTGCGATTTACTTAATAGTTTGGAGCTGAAAAATTGTTAACTTAATCAAAAAAAAAACAAGCTTTTGCAATTTGGACTGACCTACATCATTCAATATTTAATTTTTTCTCATTATTTTTATTTTCTTTCATTTCGCCTACTTTTAGTGCGCTTCAATTTGAGCGTTATAAGGTAATAAATGGTGTCCCAACAAGAATGCAAGATTTAAATTTGGCGTCATTCGAAGTGTCATTGTTTGACATTTGAACAATTGTTATTGTTTGTGCTACACGAATGAACAACGCATTCTCATTGTGAAACTGTTTTACCAAAATGGTGGAAAATCAATTGCAATTGCGATCAATTTGGGGTCACAATAATGCTTCAAAAAAGTCAATTGTAAAGAGATTAATGGATAAATTTGCCAAAACTGGGCCTGTTAGTGATGTAAAGACAACAACGTGCCTTCGACCAGGTCGATCGAAAATGTCGCAGCTGTACGTGATTATGTCGCTCAAACTCCATCCACCTCAATTTGACACCGAGCTCAGCAAATTGGTGTCTCCAAATCCACTATGCAGCGAATTTTGACGAAAGATTTGCATCTTAATGCATACAAAGTTCAATTGACTCAGGAACCAAAGCCAGCTGATCATGGACAGCGGAGGGAGTTCGTTAATTGGGTATTGAAGAGACAACATGAAAAAGCTGGTTTTGCCGATAAAATCATCTTCAGTGACGAGGCCCATTTCCATCTTGATAGCTTCGTCAATAGGCAGAATTGTCGCATTAGGGGTGAGAAAAATCCTCGAGTGATTTACGGGAAGCAAATGCGACCTCAACGTGTGTGGTGGATTTTGGGCTGAAGGTATAATTGGACATTTTTTTATGAAAATGAGGCATGTCAGGCTCAAACAGTCAATGGTGTTCGGTATCATGAAATGATAACCAGTTTTTTCGTGCCTAGAATTGAAGAAATGAATATGGAGGGCATGTGGTTTCAACAAGACGTCGCCACATGTCATACAGCCAGAGAAACAATTCAATTGCTGCATCAGTCATTTAAATCTTGCGTTCTTGTTGGGACACCCTTTAGTTACTAACTAATTTGATGTTATATTCTAAGTTATGTTTTGTTTTTTTTTTTTTTTTTTAATTCATTAGTATTTATTTTAGGCATTTTATAATTTGCTCAATATTGGCCAAAAGGCATCAAATTACAAGACCGTTCAATAAATGAAATGAAATGATTTTGCAGATATTTCAACGAATTTCTTTTTTAAACTTGCAAATTTTCAATGTTAAATATAAACTGAAAAGAACCAACACACGCCAAATTTCAGATTTAATTGATTATTGTGGTGAGTATAAGCTGTATCTGTTGAAAATTTGAGGCCAGTTATACAATACTATATAGAAATATTACCGAAGGTAAAAAGTCGCTCTTTAAAGCGTTGTTAACAGTTCCAGCAGTATACATCCACAAACAATTTTTTTTTATTATTTTATTTTATTTTATTTTTTCGAAAAAAAGAACCGTAATACTAAGCCTTTAAGGCCAAAAATGCGTATTACACAGCAATTATTATTATTATTAATTAATTAATTATTATTACAGAACTAAGGATTAGTTCTAAGTTTTTCCAAGAAAAATTTTTATTTTGGTGTTACTGACCTGACGATATTATTACTATGATTGAGTGTTGACTACTTGCCCACATCATGAGTGTCATTTCTATAGGTACATAAATTAATTTTTATTTTATTTATGATGAAAATTAAGTTTTCATACAAAATTCTCGATGAAAACTGTTTGTTATGAAAACAAATAACAGAATGTATATACATATAATTACTATTTTCAATCCAAAAAATATTACTAATGGTATGAAAAAACACTTCAGCAGTATAGTAAAAATATTATTCACGCGAACGAACTTAATATGGGGCTTGATACTACAAATATTTCTGCATCAATACAGCTGGCCAAAATCTTGCCACTCATCAAGACCATCAGCCTGCGTCTTGGAATTTGGTCGGGTTGAAACTTTGGCGATATTCAGTGGAATATGAGGGTGCTCAATTAGCCACACTGGTTGCAAGTAGTTAGAAATCCAAATTGTTATTATTACATTTATATCCTTCACGCAAACAATTTAAAATCTGCTGCCAAAATAGCTAAATGGCAAATGGTGGAACCAGATGTTATTTTAGATATTGAAAGTCGTTTAGATTATTCATTTGTGAGAAGCAATTCCTTTTTTCGTCGTGATTGTTTCTTGGGAAAACAGATATGTAGTTTTTGTAAACTAATTACAGACTATACGATATAAAAAAATAAAAATTATTTCATGAGTGCATTAGTGCATAGTCCTGCAAACATAATGGTTTTATTTAAATGAACAGTAAAAAACAACCTTCCTGAGCTGATTGTTAGCCCATTACGATAATTCTTGTGTCAGTTTTATTTGTATTAATGCCTAAGACTTAAAATATAGGGTTATCCGTTTTTCGGTTTCAGAAACAAAGTTAAATAAAGCAAACACAAAGCTTTGATTTCGATGAAACTTTTATTTCGTTATTCATTATGCACGAAATACAATGTCATTTAAGTGACCGCCTCTGGATCCTTTTGAGGTTCCTCCAGCAGCATTTTCGAAAAAATACAGCGGCCCAACAGCACCTCCAAACCATAATGCGCACCAAACAGATGCAATAGTTTGCCCGCAACCAATTCTGGGTTCTTCAAGACCCATATGCGACAATTTTGCTGGTTGACGTAACCACCGAGTGAGAAATGAGCTTCATCGCTGAAGAAAATGTTGGTCGATTGAAAGACCACATTTGAATTAGCACTTTTGTAGTAAGTTTTAACTATTTGTACGCGTTCTTCGGTTGTTAAACAACCCATATTCGTAAATGGCAAACCATTTACTAAATAAATAATACTCCAAATGGCAGGTATTTAACATCTGGCAGCCTTGCCATACCGACGATTTTGAAACCACTAAATGGATAACCCTATATTTATCTAGTCCAATGTAGCCAGTTTGAAATAAAAAAGAAATTACCTTACTTCCCACGAATAGGATATGGGAGAGCTTCTCACATTCAATGATGATCCCTGTTAAATGGCGGTATGATTACTTGTCGATTATTCGACTCTCTCAATTCATATAATATTGTAATAGTGATTTCTTATGAAATGATGCCATTTGCCAACCGTATTTAAATTTTAGCGATTTTTTTTTATTCTAGCGTTCTTTAATATGTTATGTGAAAGGTGTCGCATGATATAAGCCTCTTGTGTAGACAACAACTTGTGTTATTGGCATTCAAATTTATATTTTAGTAATTTTTTAATTTTGATGATTTGTTGAAAAATTTGTACATTAAAATTTTTTTAATATGCAAAAGCAGAGTTATTTTTACAATTGGATGACCCGTTTTCGATGTATGCCGATTTTTCAGTTTTTTTTTTTTTACATTTTGAAACAAGAATGAGCTTGTGCTACCCATGACTTACCATGGCCGAGAGTAATTTGTAACTTTCCACATTACTAATGAGTAATGGATAGTTATTATTATGGATAATTATCCATAATCGCCACAACACATTTCCCATTGGTAATGCGTGGCGTGTTAGTAGGTAATTACATTAATTCAAGGAATTTGCACTATGTTAATGTTCTGCACTTCATGTGTAGTTAAGTATAAGGTAAAACATAAGATTTCGCACTCAAGAAACCATTAGGACAGCCTTGTGGTTGCTTAGCTAAGTAGTCTTTGAGCGCCCGCCAAAGATGGAAAAATAGCATGCATCATATTTTACCTTTCTTTTTTCAATAAAGGCGAAATAGTGTTTGTATTCCTAATAATGTAACGCAATTTTCTTCTCATCCCGTTCCGTTTATTTTGATGACAAAAATGCACCACGCTCTGGAGGGTCAATTGTCGACAGTGAAGGTAGAGTAATGGAAATCGTCAAGTCTGAAATTCAAGTCAGCACTGCCTTCTTTCGCCCAGGAGCTAAGCATTGCAAAAAAATGCTTGGAACTACAATATTAAGACTGGATACGCAGAACTCAAACCCAAAAACTTATGGACCGTATTACCATCGGCGATTCGCTTCGGAATCGCAACAAATCCAACACATTTCTAAAGCGGATAGTGACTGATGATTAAAAGTGGTGGTCGAATCGCGGTGGCGGCCAGGAAAGGTTCGTTGTGCGTTTGGTGGTATTAGCAAGAAATCATCTACATATACAATGACCTGCCGCCAAACTTTTAATTCGAATCTGTACTGCTAACAATTGGACAGATTTTAATAGAAGCGGAAGAATCGTGGCCCATCAGGATAACGCCAGGCCGCCACCCACCACCCACCCAAAAGCTCCGTAATATTAATTATAAAGTTCTTATGCATCAATATCACAGTCCGGACCCCAAGGCACTAAATGATTACCACCTGTTCCTGTCTATGGCGAATGATTTTGCTAGTGAAAAATTCACCTCAAGAGAAGTTAATAAAGATCGTTTGTGTAAATTTTTAGCAAATAAAGATGAACGTTTCTATGAGAGGACTAAGATAGAATTACCTTCAAAATGGTGACAAGTTATCAAAAAAACGGGACGTATTTAACCTAAACTATGCTAAATAAAGTCTTCAATGTCATGCAAAAATTACGGTATTTTTCAATAATCACGCCCACAATTAGAATGCCGCCATTAAAAAATATGTGAGCTAGAAGGTTTCCACCCCATATTGTAATTTCGGCCGCATATTGATCTAAATTATCGAATAAAGTTTAAGAATTTATCGAACAAGTTTTATTTGTTGCCAATTTTGTCACCTGTGACACTTGTACGCGATGTGTCGGAAGCGATGCAATGAAAGTTCAATGAAAATGTGTTTTCCTTAAAATAATTTAAATTTTTCAATTTTATAAGAAAGTACATGGAAACATATACGTCACTACAGAGTTGTTTACATCTCATACACAACCTACATTTACAAACAAAAAATGGATATGCCATTCCATCAAAACAAACTAAAAGAAAAAAATACATAACTAGTAGTCAAGGATTCAGGCGATAATGAAGTATTTTCAATTTGGGTGAATCATGCAAAGCTAAAATATTATGGCATCGTTAAAGGAAATATGTCATCTCTGAAGTATTCATCGCTTTATTTAATTGAAATTATGATAATTGTATTGCAATCATTATTTACTGTTAAAGCGTATTTTGAAAATGATTATAAACGGCTGAATGAAAATTGAGTTTTAAGAGATAGTTTTAAGGAGTTGCATTGCATCGAGTTATTTATGAACTACTTTAAATTAAAATGCGCAAGCAATTTTATAAATATGACAAAACCATTGGTGTGTGTACTGCAAACTCGTTGAACGAGCAACAAGTCTTACAATTGGAACTTAATTTGGAGGAAGACAGATGAATGACTTCGAATTCAAGAAGCTACTCAACTACGAATTCTGTTGAGTGATTGGTTAAGAGTGATAGAATTTACGTTGTTGCACTTCCATTTGTTTTCGCTAGGTTTAGCACACTCGACAGTCGCTTGCATAATCGCAGGTTCAATCCCTTATACAACCGGTCACCCCGATGGGTAGTCGACAAGTCTAAAACCGAACTATAACGTTCGGATTCGTCGTTAAACTTTAGGACCCGTTGGATGAGTTTAACAATAGTACTCGTATAAGCTCACTTAATGTAAAAAGCTTTCCAATGTCTCTTTCCACAGACATAAAGGAAATTTGTTTATTTTTTTTAATTAAAGGCATTATTTAGTTATTTGTCATTTGTCATAATCTGCCTAGAGTTCAAAGATTCTTTGATAGATTAAAGTAATTTCAAAAACAACAATATCTGGTAATGGTACCGCTTATTATGAGTCTGAAAGTAACCATCATTTCCAGAAAAACGGTTTTCAGATTAGCAAAAATTAGCATTTTGGAAAACAAAATCGACGTAACTTTACTACACATTCCGCGAAGGAGGCATTGCTTCGTCGAGGAACTGTGAAATATTGTAATAAAAGACAAGTTGCTAACGTTTACGTTGAATATTAATGTATCATAAGGTACTCGTATGTTTAAAAAAAATATAGTTTCACACAAAAAAGAAACCGCTTTCGATGATATCGAATAACATAACTTTTGTAGGCGTAAGAAGGCAATAATCCATTTGAAAGTACATGAATAAATACCAAAATATATACTTGAATAAATGAACACCGGGATACTAAAATAATTAAACATTGAAATATTTAAGGTGTTGAATACTTGAATAGTTGAGTGCTTGAATACTTGAATGCTGAATAATTGAATACCTAAATACTTGAATAGTTAAATGCTTGAATACTTGAATACTTGCATAGTTGAATACTTGAATATATGAATACGTTGATGTTTTACTTCAATGCTTAAATACGTACTTAACTTGAAAGCATTCTTAACTTTTACAGCTTAATATCTGAATATGTCTTCCAGCCCTCTGTTTTTGGTACTTATGTTCGTTATGGGAATTTCGAAATGTGATGTTAGTATGTATTCATGCATGTATGTGTATATCATGTTTATTGGTATGACTGTGCGTACGTTGGCCACATATTATTGTATCATATATACATTATGTATATGTTTGCGTGTGCATATATGTAATCACATTGTAAAGCTTACCCAAAACAAATTTACTAAATAATCCAACGACAAACATCGCAATTTGACTACATATATACCAAAATCCTGAGGGATTTTTTAAACGTTCAAATACCCAATCGATTTTGTAGGGTATATTGACCGGTGGCTCTGGCGATGACTTCGATGATGTCGAAGATGTTGGCGTTGTTGCCAGTGCCATTTGCTTTGTTTGTGGCGGATGTTGAAGATGCTTTAATTGCATTTGTTGCTGCTGGTAAGAGTCCTTAGCGTACGATGAAAATACTGATGACGATGGCGGTGACGGCGACGCTGACATAGTTGCATCCATTTGTGACTGTGATTGCTTATTCTCCTGCTTTTGCTGATGTTGCTGTTCGGTGAGTCGAGGATGAGTATGTTTTTGATGTAACTGGTGGACGTGGACGTAGTACTGTGGGCGGAGGCGGAAGTATCGTGATGAATAGATTTTCACAAAAAAATAAAAATCACAAATTTCTCTTTGCAGTTAGCAGTAGCCAAGCGCTTTGGCAGAAATCACTTTAATTCTTATATTTGCCTTTCATATAAAAACACAAAATTGTTTATATTTCTACGATGGACTGACATAAAACACAATGCCTTCTTTACTTTTCATTACAGATACCAAGTTTGTTTCTCTTTTTTTCTGAAGTGGTTTTGTAAATCAAAGGACACACTGAGAGTTTGACACTCACTTCACAACACGCGAACTACTCTTTTTTAGACCTTTGCGTTTGCAATGCATTGTCATCATCATCTGATTACGAATTCCACTGAGCAAGGCATGGCGAGGGAATTTGTGGAGAGTAGTGTGAAGAGAGATAGAAAACAAATATAAACGCCGAGCAACCAAACTTGCACATTGTTCTTTAACACAATAAACCAACAGGGGCACAAGATGCACCACAGACACCAAATGCGCTCAGAGATAATATGAAGAGAGAAGAGAGACGTACGAACTTTTCAAATGTATACAAATCTCGCACAGATGTGTATTTCGTTTCAGGAAGGAAGTGAGAAAATCCCAATGTTTTGCAACAGTTCAATGTTAATTATACGTTATGCGGTACCACCCTAAAAAAGATATTGTCTTCCGAGCCATTTCCTCTATTTATTATTTTTTAATATGCCTGCATTTAACGGAGAGTTTCTAAAAGTGAACTCCCATAAATGTATTTTCACAATAATCTGTTGCAAATAGTACCGTTGTTTGTGTTTTATATAAGCGCTCTGCGAGATATAACCGTTCGGTGGGAAATTATGACAATAACTGAATGAGTGCCAAATAAAAGCACAAAGGCGAACTCACTGGCACACTCCTCTCTATACTCAGATGTAGCAGAGACTACGCTGACAACAAATCAAAAGACTAAGAAAAACATTTGGGTTTATGTCAACTGAATTTGAATCTATAAAAACAGATATCAACCATCTTTTTTCTAATCCTAATGTTTCCATACTACTCGTAAATGTGAATATGTTATTAAGATATTTTAAGTATAAAAAGTAGTTGTTTTCCATTATTTAAAAAGATTAAAACTATTACATGGATGGCATCAAAAGAAGTTTTAGGGTTACGTTATATTAAATACCAGGATACAGCGCAAGTGCATGGTGAAATGGGGAACAAGAGATGTAGTACTCATATCATCAAAATACTCTCAAACATATATTAATCACAGTGATGAGACTGTCATTTAAACATTTTTTGCTTTGTATTCAATTACCCAACCTAAGCAGTAAATACTCCAATGAATATGTAGTCATTCTAATGTTGTTCTCCCGTAACCATTTATTCAACTATTTGAATATTAAAACAATCGAGTAATCAAAAGCTGTAAAGTATACAAGTATGCAAGGTTTCAAGTATTCAAGTATGGGAGTATGAAAGTATTCGAGTATTCAATATTAAAATATTTTAGTGCCTAAGTGTTTAAGTTTTCATGTTTTCGACTGTTAATGACATCAATCCAATTATGCATGTATAAATTCAGGTTTTTAAGAATTCAAGTGCACATCAGGTCCTCTTTTTATGGGAATTTTTATATGCGGGTTCAAAATCGGTGTTTTAGGACGTTTCTATATTGACAAGGTTCATGCGTTAGTAATAATCTTATTATTAATGAATTCTGTTCGTCCGTTGCATAAATTGTATATTTTATATTTTATCATTTTCTAATTGTACTTAACAAATTTTTTAACCCACTCTTGTTACAACTGTCAAAAGTGACAGTTTCAAGTGTCTCTCTCATTTGTTAAAACTCCGAATCAACTGAGAATAAATATCGTGACTTTATTTATAACATTTTAAGAAATTTCCTGGTTTTAACATTTTATTTAAAAGAAAAGTTCTCTCCAATTTTCATTTTCCTTCTACCCGGATAGTCCTTGTAATTTATATTAGTATAGTTCGATCACTAAACTTTTTCCCTATAAATTTTGAGCCTTCATTTTAATTGCATAAGTATTGTTAGTGAAGAAGTAAATGCGACAACATGTGTCTCCTTGAGCATTGTGATAATATAGTGTTAGCCATTTAATGGTTTCAAAATCGCCGGTCGGGCAAGGCTGTCAGCTGTTAAATACCTGCCATCTGAAGTGTTATTTATTTATCGAAAGCTTTGCCATTTACGAATATGGATCGTTTAGCAAACGAAGAACGTGTAAAAATAGTTAAAATTTACTACAAAAGTGGCAATTCAAACGTGAGCTTTAAATCGAACAAAATAGAAAAGCCATTGCATCCGGAAAGAGTGACTGTTTGGTGCCGTATTTTTTCGAAAATGACACTATAGGAAGCTCAAAAGGACCCACTGCTGCAACCAATCCAGGGGCGGTCATTTAAATGACATTGTATTGCGTACATAATGGCAAGGTACAAACGTTATGAAATAAAAGTTTTAACGAAATCATAGATTTATGTCTGTTTTATTTAACTTTAATTGATACCGAAAGAGCTTTGGTAAAGTCAATGAGACTTAATTATTGTGAAAAAGAGATAGTAATCAAGAAAGAATGACCATAAATTAAATGACTAATTCAAAAGCATAGATGAATATTGGTTTTTATCCACCAATGTAACAAACTCTTTATGCGTAAGATTTCGTTTCTAATATAGCAGAATCTGAACAATTTTTTTAAGGAATGCATGCAAAATTAATGACTGAGCCTTCTCCATCTTAAAGGATGAGCAAAGATGTGTTGAGTACGCAAACTAAACAATGCATTTAATTCGCCTATTACTTGCTATAAAACTAAAGTTCAAAACCAATGTTAGTTTTTTGCAAAGCCAGAAATAGTTCTAATTAGTCAGATTTTTTGCTTAAAAACAAGAGCATTATTATTATATGAAAAATGAAGTGTAAAATACAAAAATATTTTGTTTTAAATTTGTGGCTCTTTCGATTTTTTTACGTGAGTTTTCTTCAATATCTCCACCGTGAATTTAAGTTATGTGAATCAAATATTTTGAACTATTGAACACTTGGAGGTATTTTTTTTAATGGAATTGGAGCCATTCCTGTTTATTTTTCTGAGATGCTTTACTACAGAACATTTTTCATATAAAAAGGTCCTGAGCGTAAATATTGAGACATATAATCCTTATACATTTTTTTATGTAATGAATTATCCAAACGAAGAAATACTAATTTGTGGAATTGTTGAAATACCCAAACATTGGAGCATTAAGGTTTCCAGTAGTCATTTGATTTGACGAATACTCAAGGAGTTGAAATTATTGTCTAGGCTTTGAAAAATTATACAAGACTAGATACCGTATAAATAAACTCATTGTAAACTTATACATATTAGGATTATTGTATATTTTTCTTCCTAACAAGGAAGATGATTTGTCCAGAACAATCCCCTCAATAGCCATTTAAAATCAGCAGAACACAACCACGACCTTTAAACAATAAAATACCGAACGACTACACGTGAAAGAGAAAGACCAGAAAAATTTTCATACCTTGTGTCCTTGTATTTGGTGAGTATAGTGCACTTAATTTTTTCTGTTGGAAACATTCACATGGCATGTTTTAAATGCAATTTTGCTGCCTTCGTTCCACATCGGAACATTTTGACTTCCCAAACAAAATACACATTTGAAAAATAATAAACAAGACCTTACACATGAACTCAACTGCACTTACAACAAGAAAATCTTTAGCAGATGCATAAAAACGAATGAGCTCCAAACTTACCCTTAATGGCGTTAATCTCTTTAGTTGTGCTAAACTCCGCCCACTTGCCACATCAATGCTGTGCATCCTGAAAACATTTCTCAGCAATAGAAGCAACATTTTGATGCACTACACTTGACTTCTTGAAATACGTTTATAAAGGAAATCAAGTTTCATTCAATATTTCCTAATATTACTTAAGGTTGTTTCACTTATTTGGTCTAGAAATTAAATCCATACACACAAGATGCAAAATTCACGCGTCCAATTTGTGGCTCACAGTGGTACATAGCACACAGGCCTGTGAGGCATTGATTCTTACGACCTTGTTCAATAATTACATAAAATAAAAGAACATATTTCACTCAAAAATCAATTAAAACTCGCTCCATGCTATATAAACAGCAAATAAGGAGGAACAAAAGCACCTGATATTTTTTTTATTTTCTTCGTTGCTATCATTAAAGTTAAATGTTCAATAAGAGGAAGAGCAGAACTACAACATTTAGGGATGGTAAGTGTCACTGTGGTACATTCTGTGCTATTCAATTCCTTTCATCACTCACATGTTATTGCTTAGTATAACCTAAGAAATAGAAAGACGATGGAAACATACATACCAATTTTTTTTCTGGAAGCAAAGTTGAGATGATTAGAGAGCCAAGAGAGTAAGATGATCCCGCTCTGTTCGTTACTCTCTTTACACAACAACTCCATGACTTTACGTATTTTAGTTACTATTTTTCCAGATTATAGTAATTTGATCAATAATGTATGTATACCATTACATATGACGTTAAAAACCACTAAACCATTAAAATTCCACGTTAGAAAAGTGAGCGAGAAGGAACAAAATCACGCTCTTAAGTGAAAGTTGGAAGTAAGGAAATTTTACTCCTCTTCGAATTAGGTCATTTTGGTTTCAAATTTCTCCAAACATGTGGAAAATTAAGGAGAGAAGATCTGGGATCTCAGGTATTAATGGTTTCAATCTTTTTTATGTGTATTCGGATTTTTTTCGTTACCTACACATTTTGGCTGCGGTTCATGAAATACAATGTACAAAATGCGAGATGTGAAATTGTGTTACATAGAATTGTACAATGTACACTTTAGCAGAGATAGCGATTTTCCCTCTCTATTCTCTGTACAGCTGAGGTTTTTAAAAACATATGTAGTAATCGGGCGCCGTACTTTTCTACTGGGAAATTGTTCTAAAATTAAATTTCTTTAAAATGTCTAGACATTTTAGACCACCGACTTCAGCCCATGTTCTGCGTAAATTGAAGCAGCTTTCTGTACCTGATCCAGATGCTATTTATATAACAAACCGGAATCCTCGCAACTTGGAAAAGTTACGTATTGGTTACAAGCCTGACGGCTATCGTCTGGAGAAGCCCGGTCGTTCGTTCTGGCACAAATTGGAGATAAACGTGACTGGTCGTTATGTGACAGCAGAAGTAAAACACTTCGAAAATGGGCCCGTAGTTACGGCCAGCACCTCAGAATGGGCAATTAAGAAGCAGTTGTTCAAAACAAAGGATACCGCGGCTTTTATAAACTTAGCTAGAGTATTGGCAAATCGTTGCCAACAATCTGGTATAACGGAAATGCTGTGCAGCATAGAAGCTGTACCCGGTGGAAAGTTAGACAAGTTTCTTAAAATAATGGAGCAAGAAGGAATAGCTCTTAAAGAACCGCAACGATACATCCACCCTAAAGTCTGGGATGCCGAGAGACCCGAAAAGCCTTGGGATATTT
This sequence comes from Philornis downsi, assembly GCA_019455685.1. Classification (NCBI taxonomy): domain Eukaryota; kingdom Metazoa; phylum Arthropoda; class Insecta; order Diptera; family Muscidae; genus Philornis; species Philornis downsi. The sequence continues at coordinate 5,412,257 of JAHXMU010000057.1, read as the reverse complement.
TAGAGGATAGTGAGAAATAGAGGCAAAAGAATAATTCGTACACATTTTAGTCGAGTTTCAATAAATGTTACTAAATTTATTCATGGCGTGTTTTGTAAATTTTTGAGAACTGAATTACAATTTACTCGTATTTGTGCTTGATGTCGTCCCAGAGTTTCTGAAAAAGACAATACCAAGGCGTTCTCATTACATAATAAGAAATAAAAACAAATGAAGTTGGACAGCTTACGCCTTTATTCACGGATTTGAAGATGCTATCGGCAGCAACATCAAAAGCACGTTCAAAGAAGAAAACAGAACCCATGATGACTACAGCATAGGTAGATGTCCTTTTAAACAAAGCGTTGTAGATAACCTTCATTGTAGGTCTCGATTATGTTGAAATTTACACCAAAAGTCGCAAAATTTGCCTTACGTATTGTTATGTGGTAGCCTGAAACTAATGATGAAAACAAAGTTGATAGAAAAGAGTGCAATGTGTGGGCAACTGTGTTTAGATTTACTACTAATCACATAGTCGTATTTGTAACACTAGTCATTTGTACAAAAGGGTGCTAAATAAAAAAATAGTACCGAAAAAGATGTCCATTTAGCGTATATCAAACTTCTACTGGTAAGGCCTAATATTTAGATCTTTAAAGAAAAAATGTTTATGTTCATATTATTAATCTGGAGTTATTGTTATACAGAATTTCTTCATTCAAAAAACTGATTCCAAACAAATTCTAGTCATTGGTAGAAATAATGTTTTCTACTTAATGATTTTAAGCATTAAGATAAAAACTGGTAGACTTAGAAGTGTCTTGCCATTTCTCATGGTGTTAACTAGAAATTTATATTGCAAAAAAGAATACCTCTCCCCTAATAAAATAACTGCAATTTCTGCAAACGGAATTCCATTTGCACAAATTCTCATTCATCAATTATATCTGTCAATCAATCGATATATGTATCTATAACTTTCTGTGCTTAAATATATATTTAAATAACAGCCATATTGATACTACATAATATGTTTTAAAAGGTCATTATGACTTTGTATATTACAGTGAATTGGATGAATAAGTAAATTAATCAAACAGTTTGCGCCTCTAAAGAAAAATTTAACATTTGAGGTTATTACAGGACTGTTTGAAAAAAAACTGGAAATATTTTCCATTGCCTTAAAAATAAATTGAGCACATGAAACACACAGTACGCAATCGTGTAATTACAGCACCTATAATCACGACAGTGGTACATCAAAATTATGTAAAAATATTCATTATTCCCAAATTTTAGTTCATTGAGCTTCTTACGTTATACCAGCCAACATTATTCCAACCGAATGCTTAAAAACATTTCCAGTTTTTAAATTTCTACATGACCTCAAACCTATTTTGGTGAATTCTCTTCTGTACACTATCAAGAAGTTATCATTAACGTGGTTACTCTGAAAACAAAGAACTCTGTGAGTGCTTTAATTTAATTTTATTCCGGATTTATTCAGTATTTTTATTAATCTTCCTATTATTTTCCCAAAATTACATCACGAATGTAAAAAAAAAAAATAAAAAACGCTTAGGCTTTTTAAGTCACAAATTAATTAAAAATATTAATGTAACCACAATTTTTTTTGTTCTCTAAGGAGGATGTAATACCAACAGTCCGACCTGACACATTTAACCACTTTGTGGATAATTTGGTTAAGTTTGCATGCGAAACATTTGTCAATACCCTTAAATAAAGTTAAATCTATCCAATACCTCGCGGCTAAAGTGCAATTTTATGAGCAATATTTTTGTTTTTAATTTTATTATTGTGGCGTACCGCTGGCTGCGACACATTGAAAACAAAAACACAGTTG